>JAQFXN010000083.1:0-31231 GCA_034693365.1 Liacarus xylariae | reverse complement strand
AAAAACACGAGGCGTAAGATTTTATTTATTTTAAAGCTTTCTTGATATTGAAATATTAGTCCATATTTACTGTATAATAGAGGTCTTTATTTGTTTACTTCTCTATTAAATATATTATGGAAAAAGTTTTAGATCTATTAAAAGGGTTTTTCATTCATACAGTCTTTGATGGAATGAAAAATTGTTGTCTGAATTTATTGAATTCATGTCATCAAATTTGATGGATTTGTGCCAGAACTCCAGTTCATATAGAATGCTATTTTAAACAATAAAATAAAATTTATTGATTTTTCAAGAATTTTATTTATTTTTTTTTTTTTTGAATAATGAAAATTGATTTTCTACTCTTAAATAATGCAATGTTTGTCTAATAACTGTGAGACAAATGTTCATTTATTGGAAACTTTTTAATTAAATTGAGTGCAAATTATCTCTTCATTGATCCTTCACTTCATTCATCGTTAAGTCAATTGAACACTCGATTTAGTTTTATTCTGAAATCCTATGATTACTTGTGAGACATCACGACTTGTGATGAACTTTTTGGTAGTTATTTACAAAACTAATCAACCAATGGATGGATAAAACTGTTGAGACAAACACTAATGAAACTCATTTTCCGAGTTAGCAATGATTCAATTTATAAATATTTAATTTCAATCGTTTTAATTGAAAGCTCTAAAAAAATATTTGCAATTAAATATTGAAAAAGTGTTATTGCAATTCATCCTTTCATTTCCTTTCCTTTCCTTTTTCCAAAACCTAAAATCTCATATCCTGTGTCTTCATATCATTCATATTTTAATATTTATATATAAATTGTAATTTTTTGAGTCAAATTATCATAAAATTGTATAATTTATACATAAACTAATCCATTATTCATTTAATTTATTAAAACTAATTAGCATTGATTGACACAATTATTATTTAGTGTCAAAACATTTTTTTATTACGAATTTTTTTCTGTTAATAAAAATTCTTTTGATGAATACATAATATATTTAAATTAGCTATAATTTGGATATGAAATATGGAATTTTTATTTCAAAATCTCAGTCTAAATAATATTGATTACAGAATCCGTACAAACAATGCATTAAAAAAATAAGTATTAAACTTCTCATTAATTCATATGCAGTAAAGCTATTAATGGAGAACTCAATGTTCTGTTTGTTCATTAAACATACGGTTCTGGAGAACTGTTGTGTTTAGAGATGTAAAGCTTAGGAAATAGTTGTGGAATATATGTATGAATCGCATCATTAATCTCGGATACGAGAACTTACAAAACAACGCAAAACCTTTGCCTTTTTTCATAGATTCCTATTTATATTTGTTTTCAATGATTACAATCATTGGAGTGTATGAGAGGATAAATCACGAGATAATTATTTCAATCTTTTAGATTCGTTTTCAGTTTTATTTCAAATTACAATTCGATTCTATCTCTGTTTGTGATAATTGTAGCCATTATTCTGCTGTTTGTCTATTGATTTTGTATTAAATCAAAATAATTGAGTTCTACTTTATTTTGACATAAATTCAAAACAGATCTATAGATACATAGAAGATATGGCACTGACTACCGCTCCCATCATTTGACCAAAACTTATCTCAGAATCAATATCTATAATGTATTTTTGACTAAAAGCTCGAATAACTTTTTGTTATATTCCATGCTTTTTAAGCCTTTTTTCTCATATTATAGTAATTCATTGAGATTTGATTAATTAGAAAATTCTCCGGAATTTACTATAATATGTGCTTCAAATGAGGGTTTGATTCATAGGTTCTGTTGTTGTCTAAGTGTGTTGTGAAAGCCATTCAATGGAATAGAGATTAATATATATTAATAAATATATTTTTAGGCAATATTGTTGACATTGATTAATGAGTACACGGATTGGACCCGTCCTGTGGAACATCCCATCAATTTATTGGACTCTTTACTCGATATAATGAGCGATGCATTAGTTGTGGCCCCAGTTATCGAAACCAGTGATTTACATTCCAGACCTCTTATGCCCACAAAACCATATCACAGACAGTCTTCCAGTAGTAGACCTCAGGCCAGAGGCAAAACATACTTTTATGTGTTCGTTCATCAGGTATTGTAAATCCATTTGTTTTATTCAAAAACTATATCACAGATTGTGCCAAACATTGTTTCACTTCTGTTTAGAGCGAAGAGGGATCGAAGTTTCACCAAAGACTGGGCTGTTCTCACGGCGAAGAGTTGGCCTACATGTTCGGCGCACCACTATCTCAGCACTTATTGGGAAAATCAATGGCACAGTTCGCACAGAACTATAGTAAGGCTGAGGTTAGCCTTTCAGAAGGATTGATGGCTTATTGGATTAATTTTGTCAAATATGGGTTAGTCTGATATCCAAATCCATCAATAATCCAAAATTTAATTGAATAACTATTACATCGAAAAACTTATTTCTGATAAATGTTTTGACAAAACTATTGCAAAACTGTTAAAAAAGATTTTTTAATCTAAAAAATCAAAGAACTTTCAAATATTACTTCAATCGCTAACTAATAAGAATTAGAACTTATTTCTGTTTTATTTTTCTCGCTTTCAATGATTTAATTATTTTGTTTTAAGTTAGAAATCAATTGATTGGAGACAAAAATCAATTTCTGTCTCCAATCGAACAGAGAGTAAATGAATTTCTGGAAACATTTGAAATAAAAAACACATTTATCTGTCAAACAACTAAACAAAATTGATTATAGACTCCGATGAGTGGTTAACACAAACTAATGAATTAAAGGTTATGCGCGACTATAACATAGTCTTTCAGTCCAAAGAAAGAGAGAGATTGAGTCAAAAGATAATAATCAGAATTATTTGAATCACATTCTGCTTAATCTCAAAGAGTGTTATTTATTTGAGGCAAACCCTTCCCAATGCGATCGCCACTACTATTTACTCGAACTTACATTTATTAGGGGCTCAACCTATGGATTCCTATTCTCTATTCCCGCGTCGATCGCAAACACTTATTCGTATTCTTTTATCGTTTGTTTTACTGGTCTTTTGCTTCTCATCTCTTCCTTTCTCTTTAGCTCTATATTACAAATAAAAACAAAATAAAAGACTTGGATTTATATTATATAAAACATTAAATATAAAAAAAATTGTATTTTAAAATCAATTCTGAGTTTCGTTTTTTTCTATTTAAACATCAAATCTCTAATCTTTATTCTGCTTTAAAACTATTATAAAATCATTAAAACTTATCGGAACTTAGTTTAAGATAAAAGTGTTTTTTAGTGCAGAATTGTTACAAAAATCTAGAATCGTGTGTACATTAGATGCAAACCCAATCAGACTGTTTACGATCCCAAAGAGCATAACATCTAATTGTAAGCCAATATAACTGTTTTCGATCTTATTTTTTTATATCAGTGATCCAAACCTATGGCCCACAGAATTGGATGCCAGTGTCGATAAAACTAAAGGCCGATTCGAGAGTGTATTGTGGCCTCAATATGAACCGACACAACGCAAGTATTTAATGCTCGGTATGTCTATTCTCGATATTCCAATACACAATTTCCAACAGGGATGTCCAACCTGGAGGGTATAGTGAGATCGCACTTTCTAGATGAGATATAGTAAAAATATTCAGTTAGGGGTGCTTTCCACCTCAAATAAGGGGGGGGGCAGTTAAATATATAAAAAAATTGCTTTCATTTGATTTTTTAAAATAAAAAAACTGAAAACTTCATGGAAAATCTGATGAGATTTTGACCCTTCCTCTAAAATTTACCCATTTTAAAATAAGGTGGGAAGTATTCCTAGTTGATTACTTTGGCTATATCTCGCCTAGAAAGTGTGATCTAACCATACCACCCCTGGACATACCTGGTTTTAAAGAAAAATTTGAAAAAGAATAAAATGAAATCATATTTGCATTCGATATACAGTATAATCAGTTAAAATTTGTTTTATTCAACTTTCAAATCACAATTCATAAGTAAAGCATAAATACATTAAGTTATGGAATGTAGTGTAGTGTAGGGCACGAATACATCTGTAGAATCTGTGTAAATGAGGTTTTGTAGTCTAACTATTCTTCGAGCGGTTTTTCATTTTTCCAATTATTTATATTTTGTAATAAAACAATATTTTGTGACAAAAAAAATTATTATAATAATTGATTTTAAATTGTATTATAGCGTGATTTCAGTCCTCACATTGTATTTAAGGATATAATAATGATTTTGATCCACAATTTCGACGTGAATTGAATCCCGAAAATAATATTCTGGGAAAATAAGTTATTTATAGTGAGAACACGCTTTGGATGGAATCAAAATCAATTATTTCCTTTAAAAAAATATGTTCGCAAATAAACTTTTCTTCATCTGATTATCTATTCTAATCATAAATAGACTGAACTCTTGTCACATAAATAATTGAATTTTCATTTTATTTTCCGACAAGATTTCAAGATTTTTCATGACATTTGAGTTTTTTGTTCTCTTCTCTTAATATCTTTACTACTCTTTAGACTTATTTTATTTATTCTCATAAATTATTAATTAATCTCAAGTCTGTCTCAATCTTTGATTTGTTGTGTGACATAAATTGTTAAATAGCCATACAATCGAGTTTATCATATATGACAATCACTTTTATATTTTATCAAATGTTTATCTTAATTAAGTCCATGGAATAGACACAAGTAGTTTTTTTAGTGACTAATATGAGGTCCAATACGTTTATTTAGCATTGGATGGCTGTGTCAGCAATTAATTAATCAATTCTTTTACTCCATTTATCAAAAGGTCTTAAGCCAAAAGTCAGAGATCACTATCACAGCCATCGGTTATCGTTTTGGCTAAATCTGATTCCACGACTGCATAATCCGGGCGAAGAACAGGTCTACTTAAGACACCATTTATTATCAGATCACGAGAATATGGCCTCATATGATGGTATTGTCAGACAAATAGCGTTCAAATTCTTTGCGCCCATACCTAACAAATCTGCGGATTCAATACCCGTTAATAATAACAGTATTTTAAATAAGAATCGAAAAAAATTCTTTACTTCGACTACAAATGCAAACAGTATTGAACTGAATGTCAACGACGGGGCGAATGAATTGATTACAACCGAATCCTTAATCAATTTCTATAATAATCAATCGGTGGTAACCGCACAGGGAATACCATATAATGAAAGAATCGATTTAAATAACAAATCACAAACCAATGCCATAACAATTGGTGCCAATTATTCGACCGCTTTATTAGTGACGATAGCGATCGGCTGTTCTCTATTGATATTAAATATGCTTATATTCGCCGGAGTTTACTATCAATTGGACAAAAACTCTGCGCTCAAACACAAAAAGAAGCACAAGAATAGAAGTGCGAACAGTGATCACCACTCGCACTATCATTATAGCGATGTAAATATCGATCTTCTTTAACACCCTTTGGCTTAACGTCTATTATCTCTCCCAACTTATAACTAACTCTATGTCTCCCCTATTCTACTCTGCTCTACAGTACTGTACTGTATGTGTCTTTTACTAACCCAACAAAAAAGCATTGCATTCGAACGCAACAACTTTTTTCTTGTAACTAATGCTCCAATGCTTGTTAACCTCATCCCTACTATCATATAATACTATGCTCTCCATCTCTCTCTCCCTCTCATTCCCTCTCTTTATCCTCTCTTCACTGGTGAACACTATTGTCTTACATCCTATTATGTTATCCTCTCCTTCACGCCTCTGCAGTTTACTTACGATTATATGATTTTTTCTTGAGTTCACTTCTCTAACTTCTTATTCTTCACCTTTTATTCATACCATTGCCCGCAAATATATTTGAAGAAAAAGTTATCTCTTTTTCAAATGAATCAAAACTTTTTCTTTATTGTGTTTATTGTGTGAAATGTATATTTCCTGTTCTTATTTCACCGAAACATTGCGATACTCTCATACTCTTCCAGAACTCATCCAATATTTATATGCTTTTGATTTATGTCTTGATTTGTGAATCCATATCCAAATTGTTTTTTGGCTCTGTTTTTGTTAAATACATCGTAAATGTGTTGCAAAATATTTTATTTCATTTGAGAAATCAATTTCTTTAAAAACTTATTTTTGTTTGAATTAATGAAAATATCGATCCAAACGTCCAATGAATGAATGTCTCAATAATACGCTATTTAATGATTGACTGCATCTCAAAAACTATTATTGATTTTTGTTTTATTAGACGCCCAAAAGCCAAGAAATGGTAGTATTGGCCACACCTGAGAAAAGACTATTATCTCAAAAGTCTCCAAACTTGAGTCATAATCACGTGGAGATCGTTAACACAAACTTTTCAGACATGGACTCAATTAATATGAAGTCTAATGTTCGGTCCAATGAAACCGTTTTCTATAATCAAAAGACATTCGGTTTCGAGCACTCGCATCATTCACATACATCTCCTGTGCCTTCTTGTCTATCAAATAGTGATACGACAACCAATTCTATAATTCATGTGCCTCTCAATTATGATAAGTCCTCTAATGATAACTTTGCGCAAGAGATTCGAGTTTGACATTCATTTAATTCATTAAATTTCTTATTCTTTTCCAAACAATTCTTGACATTTAATTACTGTTTTAAATATTTAGGCAAAAAGTTATTTATTTATTATTTTGTAAAATAAATTATTTATTGTTTTGATTTCTAAGTTTACAAATAAGCAGACAATTATTGATAAAAAATAAATGGATTCTATTGTTAAATCAGTTAATTTATAACTCAATACAATATAACTTATCTACAGTAGATGTTTGGTATAAAGTTCTCACATAATGAGGAATAAATACAATTTTTATATCCGCTTTTGAAAAAGTGATTATAGATTCATTTCCTATATAAATCTATAATCTAAATAAATTTATTCTGTGAATTTTTCTCTAAATTCTATAAAAATAGCAGATTTTTTTCAAATTCTTGCTAAAAATCGTCAAATTGCGTTAAATTCTAGCAGAATTCATCAAAATTCTGTTAAATTGCGTGATTTTTAATTAAATTCTTCAAGAATTTAACGATTGCGAAATACCCCTTCCCCTGGACCACTTGTCCAAAATTTGGCAAATTTTTGATATCCTTACGGAATACTTCCTCTGAGATTATGACCTTTGCGCATCCCTGGCATCTATGCAATTTGAGAGCGACATATTCATCTAATATCCTAAGAACTTATACCAGTGGACAGGTATGATAACCGGAACAATATTTGCTTGCTATTTTTACAATCTGACATGAGCAATGGGAAGTATTTTTTACTAAAAATAAGTAAATACATGTTCTTGATGTTTAAAACTTGTTAATCTACTCTACAAGTATTATACTATAATAGTGTAGTTACTACACTGTGTAGACACAGAGTAGATCCTTGTGTTCCAACCTTGCTTATGTAAGCATTCTTTCTTTGAGTTTGCAGAAGTTTTGTTAAGGTAAGAAAACCCTGGACCTTCACTAACTATGCAAGTTGGTCAAGTGCTGAGTTAAATATTGATTATTTTAAACCTAGAAAGCTACTTCGGTTCATAATTAACAATTTAGAAAAGTAGCCTGGCATAAAAATTAGAAGTCTTTCAAAAATGGGGTTTAGTTGGGTTTTGGAGTACTTGAAAATGTTTTGTTTCAAAAAAAAGGATTCATATAAATAACAATATTTCATTCAATTCCTAATTTACAGTTTCTTATTTCAATGAGAAACCATTGTGTGAAGTACTGTATATAAACCATTAATGACCAGTTTGAAGACTTATATACCCAACGATATAAACGCACATTTATTATGGGGTAAAATAATTCAAGAAGACTAGAAAACTTATTAACTTATATTATAGAAATGCACAAAATTAAACCCTCAGAATTTAAGTTTACGAGCGCATCCTAGGATTTTGTATGATTACATATTTTGTTCCCAATTATGGTTTCAAATAGAAAAAACCGCAAATTTTCATCCCTGTCCAGGGCCTGGCCATAGTTAGAAATCAGAGAACAAGCTTTTCATTAAATTTTTGTATTATTAATTTAGTTAAAATTCTCCAGGAGCTATATGGAAAAGCTGGATTATATAACATCAGGCATACGCAGAGAGAAGAGTTCTCTTAAATATCCCCGTGATTTTGGCAGTCCTCTAAAGGCTCGCTTGCTAGGTAAACCCGTTTCCACTGCAAATTTGAAAAGTGACCCTGTACTGTAAAATTTATTGATATTTTTTCTTATTCTGTTAAATCTTACCAAATGTTGTTATAAAATGAGTGATAAAGAAGCGTAAATGAAATGAATGAATCATTAATATGAGTCGAGTACAAGTGAATTAATACCTATTAAAATATGGGATATACCCGGGTAAGGGTTAACACCTAATATGTGAAATCCGCTTCGGAAGAAATATCTATCGAATAGAAGCAAATACTATAGATACCACTTTCATAGAAATTGGATTAACATTTGCAGTGTTTGACAATCTATTAGACTATAAATGCAAATAAACTTTAATTATTATTAATTAGAAATAAAATTCAATGATTTGTTCCAAAATATAAACCAATAAGTTATTGGAAATACAAGAAAATATAATAAATATATTTTTGACACAATTATGGTTTAAATTAAATTACAAATTCATAAAAAATACAAAAGAAATAATTATCAGTGAATGTCTGTGAGTTTGCATTTCTTCGGTCGACCTCTTCTTGATTTGGGTTTGGCATCGGATTTGGTTTGGGTTTGACTCACATTCTGTTCAACACTCGTCACAACATTTTTTTGACTGGTTTTAGTGCCGAAACCCAAAGCCTTTTCCTTTATTTTTCTTCGTTTGTCTCCAATATTGTAAACATTATTTCCATTCATTTCATTGATTTCTTCTTCCAAATCATTGTCGAACTCATTGTTCATCGATTCAAGAGTTGCTGTTTTGGACTGATTTGAGAACTCTTTGTGCAAATTATCAATTTTTGCTTTACTTAATTCAAAAATATTGTCTTCAATTAGATTAATGTCTTGTATTCGTGAGTCGTCTTTAATCAACTCTTCTTTAATTTGACGATATTTTTCGTGATATTCAGACAACTCATGGATTCGGGGATAAAGTGATGCCTAAAGAGGACAAACAAATGGATTAATAAGTGAATGAATGAGTCCCTCAATCCCTGCCCTCCTCTACCCTTCCGTACCTTAAACTGATCGATGAGAAAGTCTGTTTGCGTTTGTGTTTCATCAGTCACTCGACTGTTCCGAATATATTGCGGACCCATAAGTCTGGAGACGTGAACGAAATCAATTGCACCCAAAGACAGCAGTTTATACCACACATAGCACACGTCCCACTGTTCGAGTCGTTTGCACTTTTGGATGAGTTCTCGGATTTGTTCCAAATAAGAGAAATTAATTCGTATTCTCTGTCCAACAGTTTTGGCACCAGTTTTGGGATATTTAACGAACAGAGAGTACAGCAAATAGAGGGCACAGACTCTCCGTTCAAACCTGTGCTCTTCGCAGACATTGGGCAGAACTTCTAAATAGATTTCGTCCACAAATTCCCGCAAATGGTTGTCATTGAGTCTGAAGGAGAAGATAAACGAAAATCCCATTTCACGCCATAAACCACAGAACCGACTGAATCGCACAGATATCTCACTCTTCCTCTCATTTCCCGAAACATTGGCCACACTTTCGCTGCCATTAATGCCATTGTCTTCAGTCGAGTGTATGAACCGATTGAACAGAGTTTCCATGTCTTGTCTAAAACCCGAAGCAATATATTTGCGATTCATTGCTATAATTGTATTATTTTTGATATAAATTCACTCAAAATATAAACTAAATATAATTTAAATCCACTTTTGATTGAATAAAAACGAAATGAATCTAATTTTCATTCATTCAATAATAAGTTATAATCACTGCTTAACTGACAGATAGTATTCATACATTTGAGTAAACATTGGAAAACACATGCGTTTCATATCATATGAAATGACATTTAAATCCATGCAATAATAACGTGACTCTAATCTGTGGAATTAAAATGTTTTATTTAAAAAGTTTTTAAACTACAGTAACAGGAGTAGTAAAATTTAGTGGTATATTAGTAGCTATGATATAATAATTGGAAAACTTCTCCATTATTTGCTCAAATATTCTAATAATCCTCTTAAAGGCCAACTGTTGTAGAGGATAAAGGATAGGAATCAGACTATAGGAAAAATACCCCTTCCCTGTTTCGAAAATGACAGAATATCACAGCTTTTTAGTCGATTTTTTACCATGCTTATTTGCATTTTTCGTATTTTGTCGTGTTTGCACTCCACTTCCTCTCCAATTTTGAAACAATTTCTCAAAGTGCCCTTCCCTACGACCGACTTTGGCAACCCCTGGAATACTCTAATTACTGGCAATTAATTATGAGTTGGTTTTATAAAAGACAACAAGAAATGAGTTTTTGAATAAAACTGTTATCAAATTTATTTCGTTAAGAATACAAATATAAATGTTTGATATTTCGTTAATTCTTGACATCAAATCATTTCCAATGTTTTAACGAAATTTAATTGATTTGAAATATAATGCAATGAATAATCGATTAATAATTATAATTAATTGAATAATTATTTAGTTTTGATATTAACGTAAATAAAATCAAATGAGAGAAAGAGTGCAAATATTATAAAAATTAAGTTTAAATAATGTGTTTTAATAATAATTATTTCATTTAAATTAAATTCTCGGATGAGTGCCAGTCGTGTCCACTCTTACAGAGAGAGCTGTTGTCGTTTTTGATGTCCCACAGAGTTATACGCCTTTTGGGAGATCTGTAAGCGTTGAGCGATCGGTGGTATGCGTTGGACAGTCTGTGGAATCCGTCCGCAATCGCTCTTCATGTCTGTCATCAGCTCTTCGTAATGATTAATACACTTATGGAGTGTTGTGTTCAGAGGCTTATTCTCATCGTTGCTCTCCTCGTCCTTACTGTCCGAGTCCTCCGGTTCATCTCTTTCTTTATCCTCCGATCCATTACTACTAATTCGCGCCAAATGTGCGGTTCGTCTGAACTGTTCTTCAAAGACCAGCGCCTGTTCTAAAAGTCGAAGTCGTCGTTCCATAAATTTATTCTTTATATGAATTGAGTTTTTGAAGGGTTCGCTTAAAACCATGAAATCTTCGTCTTCGTGTATGTCTTTCCATCTCTCGTACCCGTGCTTTACGAGAGCAGCCAAAAGCCAATAATCGTGTCTTCGGTGCCATATCTCCACCTCTTTTCCCGGTTTAGTACTGATCTCCTGCTCCTCAAAGAACCATAAGGTATGCAATTCTGTGAGTCCACCGTCTCTTATGTTAAACTCAAACGACTCCACTGTTTGTGGCTTTTGTTCCGATTCCTCAACCTTTTCGTCACTCTTTTCTTCAACTCTTTCGTCACTTTTTTCTTCAACTCTTTCGTCACTTTTTTCTTCAACCCTTTCGTCACTCTTTTCTTCAACCCTTTCGTCAACTTTTTCTTCCACTTTCTCTTCAATTGTTTCAATCGTTTCTAACTTTTCATTTGAATCTTTTGAAACACTTTCCACTTTGGGTTCATTTTCTTCGTTTTCATCTAAAACTTTATCCACTTTTTCATTGTTTTCAGTCTTTTCTTGGGTTTTCTCTTCAATTTCTTCGATGTCTTTCATCTCCACGTCTTTCACTTCAGAATCTTTGGTTTCATTCGAATCCATTTTTTCCGTTTCTTTTGACTCGACTTCTAATTCAGTCTTTTCCTCTAAAGGTTTATCGCCAGTGGTCTCAACACTCTGTTCGTCCATTTTTTCGTCTTCACTCTTAGTTTGTTCTGAATTTTCGTCTTTCTTTTCATTCATTTCTTCGTCTTTGGACTCAGTTTTGGTCACATTTTCCTCAACTTTTTCGATCGCACTATCATTTGTTGTATTCTTATTCTCTTCGACTACACTGTTCTGACTGTTGTTGTCCTCAAACTCTGCGAAGTCTTTAGAGGTTTCGTTAACCAAATCCACTTTCTTTATCTCCTTTTTCTTCTCTCTTTTAATGCTCTCTAACCCATGTCGGCCCTCATATTCGTGTACTTTCTTGCGAATGAGTGAAACCATTCCAATTCGGGCCAACACTTGGTTAATATTAATGCCTTCTTTGGGAACCCCGTCTTCAAATGTCTTTGAGTGCGGGTCTCCGGCGTCACACAAGTGTTGCACAAATAGTGAAGTGTAAGCGCGAAGATGTTTCTCAGACTTGCCCTTCAGGTCTCTCACATACCATTGAGACTCAGTTATGTTCTGGTCTTGTGATGGAAGTCCAAAACGCATCACAACATCTAAAAACGCTTTTCTATGTTTTGCAGTAAAACCCAAAACCTTTTATTTGACAGAAAAAAGAAGAATAAAAATTAACATTTATTCCAATTCTAATATAGAATTGAGAATATACTTCAGTATTGCCACCAATGAGTGCCACGAGTGGAGGCATTTTCTCCTTTCCGTGTTTGTTCCTCAACTTGACGCCTCTCATTCCCTCTTCCATTTTGAGGTCAAAGTCTTCGTCGTTTTCACTCAAATCTAAATTTTTAATAAAATAAAATTAATGTTTTGTATTCAAACCCATATATGCTCTGATATATAAGCGTCACATTAAATAACAATTTCTCTAAAAGTGGGTCTTATATTGAAGTGTTGAACCGTTTTATCTAAACTCAAGGATAACAAAAAATCGGGGTCAGAGGGACTAGAGGTTAGGTCATTAAATAAAATTATTATTTAAACAAAAACTTAAAAATAGTTGATCTAAAGGTCTAAATTAGGTATTGATTTTGAAAATTGTAAAAACCCTCTAAATTGAGAATAACAGGACTTTATATTTGATTAAATGATAATTAAAATTATTATAAACTGAATGATTGAAAGCACAGACCCGAAGGAATAGAATAGTCAGAACTCGATTCGCTTTCATTGTTGGCGTATTCGTTGGTTTCGGCGCCAATACTATAGTTGACTTGTTTTCTAACGCGTTTGCCTTTTCCGAGAGTCCTCTGTATGTTCTCCTGGTGTTGGATATAGTGGTGACCCAACAGTTTCTCCCAGTATTGCGGATCGGGTTCTTCGTTTGGTTTGGGCTCCTCTTCCACCTCTTCTGCTTCTTTGGTGGCATAAGAGGCCACTTTGAATGAGCCCAAGTACTCGTTGGCCCACATCTCCTTCTGTTCAATACCCTCTTTAGTCCTGTCCAACAGATCATCAATGGCTTTGTCGTCGTAATGGATGAGCGCTGTGTCCTCTTTTCCCTCTTCTTCTTTGAAGAGCTCTTCTGTGCCAAACTTGAGAATGTCGTCCAACTCCTGCTTAGACATCGACGCCTGGTTTTTATTGTTCCCGAGTCCGGGTCTGACCACCAGATGGGTTAACATCATTTTCTTTTTGGCCACTTGTGTTATCCGTTCCTCTACTGAACCCCGAGTGACGAACCGATAGATCATAACTTTGTTAGTCTGTCCGATACGATGGGCTCTACTCAGCGCTTGTATGTCATTGTGTGGATTCCAATCCGAATCGTATATAATAACAGTGTCAGCGGTGGCCAAATTGATGCCAAGACCTCCCGCACGGGTGGACAACAGGAATACAAACTGTTGAGCCTCGGGTGCATTGAAGCGGTCGATCGCGTCCTGACGTATAGAACCAGTAATACTGCCGTCTATTCGTTCGTATTTGTATTGTTCGAATTCGAGGAAGTCTTCCAACAAATCCAACATAAGTGTCATCTGCGAGAAGATCAGCACTCGATGTCCCTCTGCTTTCAGTTTGCGTAACATTTTCTGTAAAAGAATTAATTTACCGCAAGCCCTGACCAAACCGTTCCCCTCATAGTAACCGAACTTTGTTTTCGGCGCTTCCTTTAGAACAAAAACATTAAACAATTTGATTAAAACAAAACATTTAAACAAAAGTTCAAAAAAATATGAATTAATGACATACAGTGGCAGCGGTTGGGAACAGATAGGGATGATTACAGCACTTCTTCAAATCCATAACAACATTCAAAAGTGACACTTGTTTTCCGCCGCCTTTTATGTTAAGCGCTTCGAAATTTCGCGTTAAAATAAATTTATAGTATTTTCTATAAATAATAATAAATTAAATTAATTTAAATAATATTAAAAATCAGAATTCAATTGAATACTTCTGAAGCGGTGCCAAATCGACGCGAACTAAAAATTCACTCTTTGAGGGCATATTCTTCAAGACATCGGCTTTCAATCGTCGCAACAGATGTGGGCCTAACATGTCGTGCAGTTTCTTCACCTGTTCTTCTTTGGCAATCTCTGCGAACTCGTTGAGGAAGCCTTCCATATCACTGTCCAAATCAAAGTTCACAATCATTTTTAGATTAAATTATTTCAAATAATTAAATGTTTGAAAACTCACTCAAATCTTTGTGGACTTAAAAAGTTCAATAAATTAAAGAGTTCTTCCAAATTGTTTTGTAGTGGAGTCCCCGTCAGTAATAGTTTGTGTTCAACGCTATAGGAGTTGAGGGTTCGGAAGAAAAGCGATTGATTGCTCTTCAGTCGATGCGCTTCGTCCACAACCAGTACTTTCCAGTCAATAGAGCCCAATAGGGCGGAGTCGACGTTAATTAATTCATAGGAAGTGAGCAAAACGTGAAACTTGACGGTCACGTGCTTTCGAAGTCTGGAGGCCTTCGCAGCACTTCTGACGGCATCGGAATCGAAGGACAACTCATTCTCTCTGATTATAACTCGACTGTCTTTATTGCCCGTATAGTTCACTACATAGAAATCCGGCGCCCAGTCCTCTAACTCTCGCTCCCAATTGATTATTGTTGAAAGTGGAGCTGTTATGAGGAACGGACCTCTTGTGTGGCCCTCTTTGTAGAGGGAATACAGGAATACAATGGTCTGAATCGTCTTTCCTAAACCCATTTCATCCGCGAGTATTGTCTCCGTCTTCTGAGCCCAGGAATAGCGCAACCAATTGACGCCTTCCAACTGGTAGGGGTGCAGCTCCAGTGGCTCAGGGATGTATTCGGGCTGTTTCTCCCACTTCTTCTTGGGTTCGCTATACTTCTTGTTCCCCTTCTTCTTGTCCTTATCTTTCCCTTTCTTTTTCTCCTCCTTTTCCCGACTCCTCTTCTCTGCCTTCGCCTCGTCCTCCACAGCAGTCCTCAAATCCCAATAGTTATCGACTTTGATCTTATAGTCGGGAATATCGAACTGGCAGTGGTCGGGCTCTAACTCGACCGACACCTCTTCGTACGGCAATTCTCTCCATTTGATTGTGTAATATATTTTTCCCCTTTGTTTCCGATGACTGAGAATGCGATGGATTTGGAGCCAATCGGGACGAATGCCATACCTTAAGTACTTCTCCTCCAGATTCGCGTCATTATTCGAATATCGATTGCGTCGTCTTCTCATACCCGTGGCTGCAGTCGGCTCTCCATTCTCTTCTTCATTGCCACTCACTTTCGGAGCGGACGGTTCGATGAAGCCGTCCTCAAAAGGCGGGGGTATATTCATGTCATTCCTCTGACAATAGGTCCTATACATGCTTTGGTGGAACACTTGGATTTGGAGCTCTTGAATCCACGAGCAGTGCCAATACGAGCGTTCCCTCCATTTAACAAAGAATTCCCTCTCCTTTTTCTCCTTCTTCTTCTTACTCTTGTCCTCATTGTCCTCATCCGTCTGTTCCTCTACTTTCCACCTCCAGGTTATGATTCGCTGCACTTTCCCATCCAGTGGTTCTGCACTACAGGGCGCGCACTGCCATTCTTCGGGCACTTCATCCAGGGGTGGATTAAGACATTGCGGGTGGTATCGGGTGGGACAGGTGGCACAGAATAGGATCGGTTCCCCTCCCGCTCGACATCCTTTGCAAATAATCTTTTCCGCCTTCTCTACCGGTTCTGGTTCTGCGGTTTCATTGGTTTCGAACCCGAATTCCTCACAATGAGGACAACTCCAGACACCGGTGGGGACGGCCTTCATCTCACTGTCCATACAAACCAAATGGTAGGCTCGGGGACAGGTGTCGCACAGTAATAGTTCGCCGCATTGGTTACAGATCTCACAGTAGTCCTGGTTCTCAATCGGTTCCGAACTCTTTGTCGTCGTTTTCTTCACAATTGCTTTTTTGGGTTCGATTTTCTTCTTCTGTGGTTTCACTTCTTTCTCTGGTTTCCCGTGTTTTTGACAGTGAGGGCAGAGCCAGTCTTCCGGCACGTCTTCCAGTCCTTCGCCGAGACATACCTTATGGTAAGCGCGCGGACAGTAATCGCAAAGTATTAGATCCCCTCCCGCTCTACACGTCTGACAGTAGTCTTTGTGAACAATAGTCGTGTCTTCAGTGGTCATGTCCTGAGTCTCTTCATCCGAGTCCCTGTCGGCCACCGTTTGTTTCTTAGAGGCGGACAGGAATATGCGTTCCGACCGTCGAGAGGGCGGGTCTGCGTCCGGCTCTACCCGTTTGTTGGCCGCCCTTCCCTTCGCCCGACTCTCTCGCGAAGAAGTGGAGACTTCGAAGTCGTCGTCGTTGTCAGTCATGTCCTCCTCGACCGATGACTTGCGCTTAACATTCCTTTTGGGTCGCAGTTCTCGGACCGGAATTTTGATTTTGAGCGGCGGAACAGACCGTTGCTGTTGTTCGTCGTCCGACATCTTTATACCTCTTATTGTTTGACTCACTTGTGATCAACTGTTTTGATGCGAACGAAGCGACGAATGGCGGACAACACCAGAGCTAAGGCATACATACATACGCGCTCTCAAACGCACAGACACTACGTCTCCCACAGACTGACGATGGGTTGGATTATTGAATGCTTTTAATTACAATTGACTTCAAATTAGATTACAATTAGTTTACTATTAATTACACTTCCTTTACATCTCTTCATAGCTTTAAGTTTATGTAAAAGTAATTCAAATATTTTTAAATTTAAGTTTTGTTTATTTTAAGTACACTTTTTTGAGTAATTTTAATTTGAACTGTAATTTAAGTACTTTTATATATCATATAATTGTGCTTATATTCATATAATATCTGTAATAAAAGGTGCGTTTATTAGTTTTTCAGATGCGATGATTGTAATTATAAATTAGCAAGCTTGAAATAAATTATTTTCCATAGAATTATTTTTACTTATATTGGGTTTTTTTAAATTTTACGTCTTATCAAAGAAAATTAACATAGAATATATGCCACGTAGACATAGACTAAATAATCTTTATAAAACTCCCCCGAAATATAATCTGTAGAGTTTATCGCTAAAAGTTAGTTCATTTACATTAATATAAAAACTCGATAAAATGTTACATTTTTACATTATTTCCCATCATCCTTTAATTTTTAAATATGCTCCTTGGTTTTATAATTAAATAAACTATATAATTAACGCTATTACAAATCATAAGAGCTATCGGACAACTAATTTCAAAATTATATATATTTGTTTATTTATTTTAATAATAGTAATTGTACAATTAACTAACCATTTTAGATTTCTTATGACTATTAGTTCTCTGATAAGCTTTTATGGTAGATATTAGATAAAAGCTCAAAAAAGGAATAATAAAAATAAAATAAATTAATAACAGGGATGGCCAATGGAGGGTAGCCAAAATACCTCTGTCTCCGAAAAATGACCAAAATACCCTCCTTCTGTGGTGAAGGAAAAAAGAACAATTTTTAATCTCCCCTACCTTCCGCGTTGTAATCTTGAGAAAACTGAGCTAAATGGCACCGTTTTTTAGAATAATCTGTGAAATCATATCCAAATTCTTAGAAAAATAACAGAATTTTGTCAAATTATGGCTAAATTTAATCAAATTCTGTTAATTTCTTACAGAATTAGTCGAAATTCTGTTAAATTACGTGATTTTTAATTAAATTCTACAAGAATTTGACGATTGCAAACGATTGAAAATATACCCACCTTATACCCCCTGACTTTTCGACCTTGCGGACCCCTAGTTATAAATAGCACAACTAAAACTAATTCCAGTAATTTTCATAAAAAATAAATAATTAAGAAGAAATAAATTGATTGTTACTGAATTAATTTGAATCTATATTGAAAGTTTACTTCGCAATAGTTTTGAAGTTTCATCGAAAGCCAGGGGTAGCCAAGGCGAAATTTAAATTATCCTGCTAACTCTCCTGACTTTTTTTTTAAACCGAAGGCATATTTTTAAAAAATTCTTACCTTACTCTCTTTTGCAATTTTGCTCAATATTATACCGAATGCACTCAAAGTCTTTATTCAAGTTCACAGTTATATAGAAAGTAGAGGTGACCAATGAACTCAAAATCAGGAGGGTATACGGTACTAATAAGAGCCTCAAAATCACAGGGTGGTATAGGCGGTATTTTCAACTACCTTATTATTGCACAATTTAATTAAAAATGACTTAATTTAGCAGAATTTCAGCTAATTCTGCAAGAATTTAACAGAATTTGACCAAATTTAGCATAAATTTTATAACATTTTGTATTTTTCTAAGAATTTAGACAGTAGCCTTCGGCGCCGTTTCAAAACTTTTAGGAAAGGAGTCTTATTTTGTTCATCACAGGGGGGGTGTTTTGGGAATTTTTCGAAGACATAGAGAGGGGTTATTTTGGCTATACCCTCGTTGGTCACCCCTAATAGAAAGTATTTATATTCTGTATACAGTACAATATACAGTGTATATGATTGGTCTATTGCAGATGCATGTAGTGATTCCAGCCTGTTGTTAGCCTGGTTTTGGAATCGACCCATTATACCCCCTCAGTTTTGAGCAAAGCTTTTCAAAATACACCCTTAACCTCCCTACTGTCTTGTCTCACCTTAGCTACTAATACTGATAACAGACTAATTAATAAAATATCCAATTTACATCTATTGACAATGTTTATATTGTTTGTTTGCATTGGAGCAATTAAAAATTCTGCTAAGTATTCATGAATCATGATTTTTCATATCAAGTGATATCAGGATCATTGGTCATTTTTACCAAATTTAGATAAATCAAATAGCTAAGAAATAATTAACTGTCTTGGTCATCTGTCGTGGGTGATTCATATTCAACCAACAATATATACCACCGAAGAGAGTAAGGAAGTGATAATTTATCGATTATAGAGTTTAGGTTATGATTAGAATATTGTTTGCGAATAGATATTCGACACAACTGTTTAAGGCTTTGAGCGTTTGATTTAAGCGATAGAAGAGAATCTATTTTTGTCAACAGTTCTTCTTTTTCCGAGTCATCAGATTTTGAGCTTTCAATCAAATATTTAATGATCTCATATTTTTCTATTACTTTAAAAGCCCCGGCTTTGAGACAGAGCTTAACGCATTGAAAAACGTTATCATTTTTGAGAAAATTTGGATCAATTGGTTCAATAGATTCCACAACTATACCACTGTTGAGCAGAATTCGAGTCACTTCGTAGTGTCCATAGAGTAGAGCGATATCTAATACAAGGTTTCCGTTGCCATCCCTTCTGTTCACATCAGCGCCCATACCTATGAGTATTGATAGCGATTCTAACTTTCCAGAAGTCATATTCTCAGTTATCATGAGGTAATGTAAAGGTGTCCAACCAGTAATGGTCACAGCATTTAAATCTGCGCCATATTCTATGAGGCAAATCACCACTTGAACCCATCCCTCGGCCGCCGCTAAGTGTAATGGAGTTGTTTGAAGTGGTCCTAACGGTGTGTTTGAAGTGTCTTTGATGTTGACATCAATGCAATTATAGAAGAGTAATGTCTGTACGCACTGGTGATGTCCCAGTTCTGACGCGTAATGCAATAAAGTAAAGCCATCGTCATTAGCTTTGGTCACATCCGCGCCATTTCTTATCATATCTTCTAATTTATTATAATTATTCTCTTTTATCGTATTAAACAAAACTTCACTTTCACTCATTGGTGGCCAAAGAGTATAACTCAATATTGAATAGATTTTTCCCATAATTTTTTAAAAAGATATAAATGTCCACAGAATTACAGAATTTTTATTCAACTGTTTATTGATTCACTTAATGTTGTACTAATGCTTTGGTTGGTTTAGTTGTTTATTACAAAATAATTTTTATATTTTATTGATAATCAATAAAAATATTACAAATCGTGTAGCAGATTCGGTAGTGAGAGTGAAGTGTGAATTTTTATATACAAGTGCTATATTGCATGAGTGTTGTATGATATTGTTTTTTATTACATAGTTTATTTTTTAGGAAGAAATAGTTGATATGTTAATTTTGCAATCTAATAATCCACATTGCTATTATTTTGTTCGAAATAAATATTGTGTTATCATTTATTTAAAACAGAACTTGGTTTAGATACACAATTCTTACTGAAAGCTTTACAGAATATTTTTTGATTGTCTATTTGGGAAACAAAAAAAATAGATTCTAGTGTTACGGAAGTTAGAAAGAGGATTATCTCATTTGAGGTAATTAGAAAAATTACATGAATTTTAGAATAAAGGCAATCAGATGAAAATGTACATGTTTAGAATCTATTAATTGCATCGAATTGTTTAATCAAAGAATTACAAATCGATTTTCCAATTTTATTTTATAGTTATAAACAAACATCTTAAAGTATAAAAGTACAAATGTTTTAAAGTATAAACAATCGGTTTAGGGATTTGGGAAACATATAGGCTGGCAAAGTGGTATCGGACCAATTATTTGACTCCGCTTGAAAATTAAGTTAATTTAGTTAATTAATAAATAAGATTTAAAATTGAATATTTTTTTTGTCAAAATTGAAATAAAGACAATGTTTATCTGTTAATTATTTTGATTTTCTTATTTAATATTTAATCGGCACCAGTAATAACCAGATACTTACAATGGAGTTTCACTGCCTGATGAGCAAATCCAGAATATGCACTGTCTTGTGCTCTTGTACAGTATTAGGTTTAAAGAATTACGTTTAGTTTTGCCCCATTTATAATATTTCAATCATTTGATGGAATGAATAGCATTTTCTCACTTCTCACCAGCGATTAAAATATTTAATACATTATCTCATTTCCATATTTAAAGAAATAATATTATTTAGAATTCATTTCTGTAATTATTCATGGAATAAATAGATTCAAACCGTTTTACAGGACAAGTAGTATAGTTTTACAGTTCAAGAATTCTTTATTTTATTCAAATTTGTGTCTGAAATGAGTACTTCCTATAGTTGGGGCCAAGAAATCAAATGGTTTCTGAACCGATGGACAATATATAGTTTAATAGTTGACTTTATGTATCACACAATAAGATATTTAATCGAAAAAGGGTTGCAAAGATACAAAGATGAAAGGAATGGCTCTTATTTTATATCAAACAGAAATCTTAGTAAAATCAAACGAAGAGAAATCATTGAATCAGCTTTTTATATACTAAGGCTTGATTTGATTGGGCTATCAGTGGTTTTATCCGAATATTAAGCACTGATTTTGATACCTATTTATATTCTGTTGATCTCTCCATTCAATTCAGTTCCGTTTAAGGAACAAATCCAAACTCTAAAGGATTCATATGAATGGGAATATAGTTTAGGAATATAGTTATATCATTAAATCTATTCTAATCACGACATCGATTATACAGAAAATTATACTTTTGGTGTCATTTATTATATATTGGATTATTATTTTCACAGAAATACTCGGTTTGACTGAGACCTACACCAAAATTGAGTTTTATATACAATTATTAGTTCTATTTGTATCACTCGGTTTAGGGATTTGGGAAACATATAGGATGGCAAAGTGGTATCGGACCAATAATTTGACTCCACTTGAAAATTAAGTCAATTAATGGATAAGATTTAAAGTCGAATATGTTTTTGTCAAAATTGAACTAAAGTCAATGTTCTATTTTTTAAAATTATTTTGATATTCTCTTATTTAATAATTAATAAAAATTCAGTTATGAAAATTGTCAATTTTATTCCAGTATTTGTCTTGTTTTTATTACTAAATTAGTACCCTGTTTATTGATATACAATGAGCGCATTGCCTGAAGAAAAAAGTGATTTTTTGCATAAATTTAAAGGTGCGCTATATATGACAAAAGGTTGATTTTTATTCTTAAAACAAATATATGAAAGATATAATAAGTTTTTGAAATAGTTTTATTCTTGAATAATTAAAAAATCAACCAATTATCAAAGCCATCAAATTCTTCATCTGAGGTAATATCACAATCCAATATATCGATTCATGTGGAGTGGAGTTAATCACAAATTTTTTTTATGATTAAAAATCACAAAAATTTTTTAATACAAATACTATAAATAAACTAAATATTTATTAATTGGAATACAAATTCAAACCTTATT
This sequence comes from Liacarus xylariae, assembly GCA_034693365.1. NCBI lineage: Eukaryota > Metazoa > Arthropoda > Arachnida > Sarcoptiformes > Liacaridae > Liacarus > Liacarus xylariae. The sequence goes on along the minus strand of JAQFXN010000083.1, from coordinate 8,807 downwards.
TCAAGACTTCATGTGATTACTGAATAGATAAATATCCACGAAAATATGCAGTTTAGTAAATTCAAAAATTAAGTGTAAAAAGAGATATTTGTCAGACTAAATATTTACTAACATATATTTTTACTGCAATTGATTTTAATTAGAAAGTTTTTAATTAGAAAGTTTTTAATTAGAAAGTTTTTAATTAATAATTATGCGATCTTTTCATTGAAACATCTAATCATTAAATGAATACAGAATTATAAAAAATTTAGTTATAATAAAAAAAAGAGTATAAGTGATCCAAAAGAATATAAAAGAACTTATTTTTTCACTAATTTAATAATTTGAATTTTAATATAAACCAAAATAGTTACAAGTTAAAGTTATGACATTTAAAATTCCATATTAATCAAAATTAGTTTTGATATATAATTGGCTAATCATGTCTTAAAAATTTCAATTAAGAACTACTTCTATTAATTATTAATAATAATTATTTTCACAATTGAAACACATATTTAATAGGGGTAACCGAAGATATGAAAGTGGATATAGAGTGCTGATAAGAGCCTCAAAGGGGTTATAAGATATGGTATTTAGCAATCTTCAAATTCTTGCAGATATGAATTAAAAACGAATTTAATTGTAAACGCAATTGTGTTGGACAAATTATGTAATTGCAATTCACCAAATATAGAAAGAATTTGATAAAATTCTGTTATTTTTCATAGAATTTAGACGAAATTTCACAAAATATTCTCAAAATTTCTAGAGGGAGGAGTGTATTTCAAAATTGCTCCATTTATCTTCTTCGCAGGAAAGTATTTTGGGTATACCCCTCATTGGTCATCCCTAATTTATAAGATTCCATTTATAAAGGAATAAAACATTATCTTAAAATGAATAAGTTATGGGAAATATCGATTCACTTTATTTTTATTATTCTGTTTTTCTAAGGTATTAAGAAATGTATTAGTATTTTAAATTCTATGCAGTGCTTAAGTAATTGGTTTCAATAATTGTTTTATAACATCAATTGTCATTTAATTTAATAATTGGAAGCATTGAAATTCGATTAATTCGAGTGGTTACCATGGTCACTTTGTTTTGGTTAAGTCTGTGTCAGTTTGTCACACAATAATATTTTGATCATTTTATGTTTTGATGTTTTCAGTTTTGCTTTCTATTCAAACAACAGATTTAATTGAATTCTGGTATTAAATTCTATCATAGATTTTGTTCATCAAAAGAATCTTATTTGTAGATAATGTCCGGAAGCGATAACACTAACGAAATACTATTAAGAGTGAGTCAATACATCAAAGATTGAAAAAATAAAACTTTAATTAACCTGTTTTTCATTTGACATTTTAGGGTACAATTCATTATTATTGTTTAAATAAAATGTATAGAACTATGGCCTCAAGTGCTTTAGAAGGAATTCGAATGTACCCGGGTATGGTAGTGTGCACTTTTAATTGTAATTAAAGTAATATTTGAATGTTTATAAAAAGGTGAACAACAATATCGTTTTTATTATGGAATTTCTTTAGCATTTGAGGGTAAATATGAGTTAATTATAAATATTTAGTTTTTCAAAACTTAATTCTAATTAAAGGAAGAGTACAGGAAAGCATAAGAGAATTGGACCAGTGTCAATCCACCAGAGAACTACTGATTGCAGCTTTGCTCGCTTTAATATATGCCCACAGAAAATGTCAAGCAATCGGTAATTCATTAAACGATATAATAACTGATTTTTGTGTTAACCATTGAATGTTTGACATCACAGACAAAGAGGCTGTAAATCAATTGGAAAATAAATTGAGGGAAAATAGAAAACAAGCGAATGAAACTGTAAAGTAGTTAATAATTCATTTTGAATAAAGTGGTGAATAATCTTTTTAAATCAGGCCCTGTATTTTGCGGGTCTATTCCTTTTGTTGTCCGGACGACTGGAAAAGGCCAAAGAATATATCGATCGTATGATAAAAATGTCGCCGACTTATAAAGAGGTGTTATATCTCTTTGTTTGTAATTTTTGATTTATTAATTAAAATCAATTATAAAAAGGGACTAATACTGAAGGGTTGGCTCGAAGTTTTGTCCGGTAATGACCCAGAGATCACTTCAATGAATCACTCGGCGATGAATTACTTCGATATCACTTCTAAAGCGTATGTTATATACAATAATCATAAAAATTGACTAATGAGTGGGTATAGTGGGTATCGATGCATTCAAAATCGCGAAAATGACATATCAGTTAGGTTAGGTAAATTTGGATTAGTTTAGGTTAATTTAGGTTATGTTAGGTTAATTTATATTAGGCTAACCTGGATTAGGTTAGGTTAATTTATGTTGGGTTAGGTTAGATTTTCGCGATTTTGAGTTTTCGCGAGTCGAAGAACTTTACGGGCCTCCAGGCTTAGGTCGAGGCTAATAGAATTTGACGAAGTTCATACTTAGGCTCATAGCTTACGAGCATAGGTCAGCTTCAGGCTCAAGGCTCTCAAAAGTGCATCATAAAAACAAAGTTCAACTAAAGCTTTAGTACTTTATGCACCAGGACTTACCAATAGGGAATAGCACTAACAAGTACAACTATTTCTAACATTCTCCCTCCCTGAATTTTCAAACCAGAATAAAGAGCCTTTTACATCACCAAATTAGTGAATTTAACTAATTAAATTGAATTAAACTAATTTTTTAAAAATGCCTTTTATGATTTCTTAAATTCTCATCAGTTGTACTCATTTATTCGAAAAAACTATTTTATTCTCTACTATTATATTAATGGCTGAATTATTTTTTAAGAATTAATATATAAAAATCATTTGATTAATAGTAATGATCCGGAAGTAATTCTAGGAAAGGCTAAAGTACTTGAGAAGAATGGTTCGTTTATAGCGGGTGTGGAAAAACTAAACCAGGCTATTGTCTTGTATCCAAGATTTTTGCCTGCATTTATTGAAAAAATGAAACTTCAGGCTTGTCTTAAGGATTGGGAACAAGTAGTGGACACAGCCTTTCGTGCGCTCACTATTGATAAGCATTGTTTGGACGCTCAGAGATATCTAATTTTGCACAGTCTCTCCTGGGATAACAATGAAGAAGCAGTTAGTCTATGCCCTTATTTTATAATACAAACAGTTATTTAATGACAATTTTAAACAAATTGAAGGCTTCATCAAAATTGGGTGATCTGATCCAGTCATTCGAGATTCGTGAGCCTAAAAATGCTGATCTATATTACGAAACGGCGAAACTGTTTTCTAGACTCGTATGCAATAAAAATTCATTATTTATTAAAGTCTTTATATTTTATTTTATTAAACGATTGAAGGCTTTTGGAAACGAAGATATTCTGACGCATACAATGAGTATTATAGAGAGGGCTGTATTCCTCGACCCAACAAATATTGTATACATTTGCGAACATGCATTCCAGTGCTTATTATTAAGTATTTTCATTCAATTGGGATTTAAAATAAATTAAGAACTCATTTCAGTTAAATGTCTGTTCAGATCGCAAAACAGATGCTTTGCGTCACTACAGAAGTGCCACTAAAATGGATGAAAACAGTATTTCAGGTCTGACTGGACTTCTTCATTGCCAACTAATTGAAGGGCAAAAGGGAGTGGAAGAACAGTTGGATTCACTCGAAGAGTTTAATAAAGCCACGGGAATGAGCAAAGTATTGGACATCAGTTCTTTCAAAATATTATTAATATTCAACTTTCATTTTGATTCCCATTTCATTTTTTGAGGAACTTATCCTTTATGAGCAAAGCTCTTCAAAATACCCCTTCCTATAACCCTGGACTCTTTTATTGTGTTATCACTGCTCTTAACCTTTACAGTGAAACTCATTGCAAAACTTAATTCTAATGCTTTTAAATATAAAGTACTCAGACTTTAGATTACGACAGTTTAACTGTAATTTTGAAGAATTGTATCGTTTATGGATATGTTAGTAATTAATTCATTTACCCCTACATTGTTTTAGGAATTGTTATATTTGTGCGCACTTTCCGGACAAAAAAGGGGCAAAACTAATGCAGAGATTCTCAATTATTTGAATCAAATTGTTGAGAAACAAAACCAAGTTATGAAGGTTTGACTGAATAACTAAAATATCTCAAAGAATTTTAAAGAATTTTCTTATATCTAAGGGTTTGCCACTTGGGATAGAATACTATATACACTTAGAGCCGGATCTGATAATGAATGTGACGAAGATTTACCTACAACTATCACCCAATGAGCCCTTAATTCTTGGACAACCACTACCGCCAGCACTAAAACAAGCCAAAGATATTCTGCAACCATTAGTAAATGCTTGTCCAACACAGAAGGATCCACTTTATTTGATGGCAAAAGTCAAATACCTGAGTGGAGACATTCAGGCTGCCATTAGCCTATTGCAGAAATGTCTGGACCAAAACGCATCCTTCAGTGACGGACATCTCCTGATGGCTAAGATATTACTTCATTTGGGTAATAACCAAACGGCCAGTAAAAGCCTGGAAGTGGCACTCAGTCATAATTTTCAAGTTTGTTATATGTTTTGAGGAATATATTTAATCTTAATTTTCATTATTGAATGTTTTAGATTAGAGAACAATTACAATATATTCTTACAAAAGCATCGGTTTTGAAAACAGAAAGAAAATATGAGGAGGCGTTGAAATTACTGAATTCAGCCCTTTGTAAGTGGTTTTAGTAGAACTTTCTTTTAATTTAAATTATAGTACTCTAACTATCAATATTAAGTAGTAAGTTTAGCCACTGTAGAGTAGGTGCAAGTGTTTCAAAATAAATCAAATTTTTATAATATTTTTTCTTTTATTCTTCTAAAGCCAATTCTTCAAAAAAGAATTATATTTTGCCCAAAAATGACAAAATATCTCTGTATTTACAAATGGTTGACATTCATTCATTAAGTGATCAAACGGTGAATAACTTATATTTAATAAATTTCGAGAAATTAAAAAAATATTATTTCTTATAATTTGATTTTGAAGACCGAGGCCTCGAAACTTCTGAATGATCTGCTGGAAGAATGCAGAGACACACCCGATGAGGGAAGGGTTATGATAGCCAACGCTCAATTGGCAGAAGCCAGAGGTGACATCGATACTGCTCTGAGCGTATTGAGAGATGTCAAGTTGGAGCACGGGGAACACTTTATTAGGTCGCGAGAAATTATGGCCATTATATATCTAAAATATCGAAAAGATCGACGATTATATGCCGGGTGTTATAGGTTTGTTGAAATTATTAGAAGAAGTATAAACCGTCGACTATCCTGGTAATGGTGGGGTGTTCTACTACATGACAGTTTAAGTTTAATTCTATCTGTAGACTTAGCACAAAATCTGTGCCACATTTTAAAAAGTTTATATATTAATTGTCCGGTATATAAATCCACAAATCCCATGCAGTGCAGCATTAATTGTTGGCCGATATTATTGACTCTGAGAGCATTGCAAAGTACAAACATTTCTTAACATTGATTCAATTTCTTATAATTCTTCTAATTAGTAATTAAAATATTTTAAATATCGTTTATATTAAAAAAAATAATTTGCATTTTATATAAAAATATATAACATTGTGTTCATTTCAATACTACCGGTAAATAAATCTTTATTTGGATTTCCGAACTTTAAATCTTAAATAATACACAAACTTCAACAACTTAATTAAGAGGGGAGGATATATACTGTAGTATATACCGTAATACACAATATGTTTCTTGAATATTAAGTTTCATTGAATTTGATCAAATACTTTTTTTTGTTATTGACCATTGTAATTTTTTGGATTTATATACAGTATAAGACAGTTAATAATTATTATTTAGCTTGCATTTCTTTAAAATTATATTTAAAATTTTGCTCAATTTTTATGAAATAAATAAATCAATTATAAGATGCTTTTAAAATGTTAATAAAATGAATTTCAGTAAAAAATTTATATATTTTATTTGGAGTAAAATTATAGATATTCTTATATAATTGTAGAGAAATAGTCGATAAAAAGCCGACGACTCAATCATTTTTAATGCTCGGCGACGCTTATATGCATATTCTGGAGGTATTCAACAATTGAACAAGGATTTATTTCATATTAAAACAAATTTAATTGATAGCCAGAGCGAGCGATTGAAATATATGAACAGGCATTGAAGAAAAACCCCAAGGATTGGGTCCTCACCAGAAAAGTTGGTCAGGCGTTGATTAAAACACATTTTTATGAAAAGGTTTTTGAATTATTGTTAAAATTCAAATAAATTATAAAATTTACCATGTTAAAATTCTTAAATGAATAGGCGGTCACTTATTATAAGGCGGCCATCAAAACGAGTGGACAAAATGCTTTTCGCTATGATTTGGCACATCTTTTATGGCGTTTGAAGAGATATAAAGAATCGGAAACTATAATAACGAGTGCTTTGGAAATATCGCAAAATCAATGTATAATATAAACTAATTTATTAAATAACAATCTCTTTACAAATGGAATTTTCTTTGTGAACATTAGCTCAAGACTTGCAGGGCTTGGAATGGGAGGTAAAACTTATTAATTTGTTAGGACAGGTCCAACTGAACATTGATACCAAGGATACAGCAATTGCTACCTTAAAACGTGCGCATCAGACAAATCAAAAGTGATTTAACTTTTTCATTAATAATTTTTTTGATTTAATTTAATTTTTAATATTATATTATTATATAATATTTTTCAAACCTTCACAAGATTAATGAGAAGATTACCAATAGAACACCCGGACCTTTTGGTTGAACAAAAAAAGTTTTCTATCACGTATAATCTTATATCAATTAATTGAAACTAAATTCTAAAACTTATTTTATTCTAATATGACTATAGTTTATGCAAACAATTGGGTGAACTTATTTCAAATCACTTGAGAGACAACAAACAGGCACTCAATGTCTATAAGGAAGCGCTAAATTACGACGAATCCAATGCAGAGGTCTTTAGTTTTAAATTTAATTAATATTTAAATCATTTTCAAACTTACTTTTTTCATTAGATATTAATACTTATGGCCCGATTGGAGGCATTGAACCAAAATTTCGAAATCGCACACAACTATTGTGTCGCTATTCTTAAACATACGCCTGAATTGGATGAACCGGTTTTGGTAAATATTGTTTAAATAAACTTAAATTAACTCTAAAAAGTGTTAAGTATTTAATTAACTCTTCAGATGATGGCTGACCTGACATTCCGTCAAAACGATTTTGACGGAGCGCTAAATCATTTCAATGAGTTATTATCTCGAAAACCCAGTAATGTCTTCGCAATTTGCAAAATATTTAATATTTATAGGAAACTAAAATTATATCTTATTTCCAGCCTATTATCCGGCAATGATTAAACTCATAGAAACATCTCGTCGTATAGGACAGCTTGATATTGTGCCCCTAGTATTGGAGAGGGCAGAAAAATATTCGCCCCGAACTATATTGGATTCTGGATTTCATTATTGCAAAGGATTATACCAATGGTTCACAGGTTCTGACTTCAAATCACAAGAATTCATAATTATTTTATTATAATCTTTTAGGCGATAATAACGAAGCGATGAAGAGCTTCAATAAGGCGAGACAAGACCCGGATATTGGGGTTTCGGTGACGTATCATATGATTGAAATCTGCATAAATCCAGACAATGAAACCATTGGCGGCGAAACGTTTGATAGTATGGTTCAGTTGAGGTAAACTAAATTAATAACCGCTCAGTTGATTGTCACAAATGAATTCTTTTTTTTAAAAAAAACTCTCAGTCCATCTGAAAGGGATAGCTATCATAACTCTGCCATTAAAACTGCTGATAAACTATTAAGTGTTAGTAAACTTATAATTATTCTAAAACTGAATATTTTCAGTGAACTATTGATTTATGTATAGGACGTCAGAAGTAAAGTAATAGACGATTTGGACTTTCATATAATGTGTAATTTTGTAGTATTGGCCAAAAAACAGAAATCAGATGCGGATTTGGCACTGAATGAGTTTATGAAGATTCTAAACGACGAAAGATATGTAAGAATTGTTTCCCATTTCATAAACTCTGTGCAAACAATTGATTGTCTGAATAGCGTGAGAATGTGGCCGCTATTCTGGGCGTCGCCACGGCTTTTATGATATTAAAACAAACTCCTAAAGCAAGAAATCAATTGAAAAGAGTGGCCAAAAACAACTGGAATTTTCAGGTGATTTACACTAAATTATTTATAAATACAATATATTTACCCAAAATATTGTTTTATGAATGATTCGATGAACTCTTGTTTGCGTTGAAAGGAAGCCGAATATCTGGAGAAATGTTGGCTACTCTTGGCTGACATATACACACAGTCTGGTAAATACGATATGGCCATTGAACTGCTTAAGAAAGTGTTGCTTTACAATAGAGTAAGCCTTATAAGAGTGCAATAATTGTCTGAACGTTTAATCACTTTATTTTTCATTCAAGTCTTGTATGAAAGCTTATGAATACTTGGGTTATATAATGGAAAGGGAACAAAGTTATAAAGACGCGGCGCATAACTATGAACTGGCCTGGAAGTTCACTAACTGTAATAACCCTAACATCGGTTATAAACTTGCCTTCAATTTTATGAAAGCCAAACGATATGTCGATGCCATCGATGTTTGCAAAGAAATTTTGGCCAAATTTCCAGATTATCCTAAAGTGAAGAAAGAAATTCTGGAAAAATGCAGAAATTCGTTGAAATGTTAAAAGTTTTAAAGATATTCTATAATTTTATTTAAAACTTCGATATCT
>JAQFXN010000082.1:0-31247 GCA_034693365.1 Liacarus xylariae | reverse complement strand
CCTTAGATACTGTATTGAAAATTATTCAAACATTATTGATAAACAATAAATGGACAAGTGAAGCAGGATGGATATCGCATCCTCTTTTGAATTGATTCGCGACTGTACAATGAATTAGATGATTTTTTTAAAATTTTCTTTTGATGCTTGATAATTTGAAGTTTTATTTATAAAAACTTAACTATTAAATCCGTTAAATATTTTTAAATAATTGCAGGTTCGAACAGATAGTCCTTGGATTGATCCTGGTTCAGATCACACACACAAGTTGCGACCACGACCAGTCAGAACTGGCACCTGGATCTATACAAAACCAATGGCCAATATGGTTGGCAACGATACGGCAACACTGATGACTATTAATGCACAGCAACCACAAGACGACGACACGTGTCTGACCTTCTGGTACCACATGTTTGGCAGAGATCGGGCAAACTTTAGTCTAATCATAAACGCGGATAATTCAATAGTTAACGGAACTGTGCTTTGGATTAAAAAATTACCACAAAGTAATAATTGGATTCAAGCACAGGTGTCGATACCCGGCACCAAATCAGGACAGAAAGTGCCCTATTATTTGATGTTTAGAGCATCGCTTCAGGGGAACAGTGGCGACACCATTGGTTTGGATGATATAACCCTAACCGATGGTCACTGTCCACCAACAGCTACGTGTGATTTTGAAGTAAATTTTAACAATAATAATTGATACTGATACAATTCTGTTTGACTTAATATTTGTTTGAGTTATTCTCAATTTGTCAGCCTCTATCTCCATGATAAATTAGTACCAGGCTGCTTAAAAATTTTTGTGGATCTTTTCGCAACTCTTGTAATAATACTAGATATGAAAAACAATCCAAAAAATTTCTTGATATTTACATTTTAAAACTTAACATTTCTAAGTACTAACTATGGAAGTTCGGCAAGTGGCGAGTGAAATATTGATTTTTTTAAATTTAGAAAGTTAATTCGGTTCATGATTAACATTTTAGGAAATTTCCAGCCTGGCGTAAAAATTAGAAGTCTTTCAAAAATGGGGTTTAGGTTGGTTTTGTAATACTTGAAAATGATTTGTTCCAAAATATGGATTAATATAAATAATAATATTTGTTTCAATTCATAATTTACAGTTTCTTATTTCAATTGAAATATGTGTAAAGTATATAAACCATTAATATTAGTATCAAATAATTGCTAACAGTTTTTGAAAATTTACAAAAATTAATGATTGAAAATTAAAAAACTGTTAACAATTATTCGACACAAATATTACACATTTATATACTTCTCACATATTTTTCATTGAATAAATAAACTGTAAATTATGAATTGAAACAAATATTATTATTTATATAGATCCATTCTTTGTAGCAAATCATTTTCAAGTACTACAAAACCCAACTAAACCCCATTTTTGAAAGACTTCTAATTTTTACGCCAGGCTGGAAATTTCCTAAAATGTTAATTATGAACCGAATTAACTTTCTAAATTTTAAAAAATCAATATTTCACTCGCCACTTGACGAACTTTCATTGTAAGAGTTAAGAAATATTATTCATTGGATTATAAAGATTCTAATTTCTAATTAGACTTGAATAAATTTCTATTAACCCAGACTGATTTCTGTAATTGGAAACACTTGGACGATGATATTGAGATACTAAGTCCACTTAAAGATGCAGCAAAACTACCGCCCAATGATCATACTATGGGCACCGCTGAAGGACATTATGCCAGGTTCACTTCAGTGGATGACGAGGCAGAATTAACCTACACTTTAAATAATGGAAATATATCTACAGATAGACAAACACCAATGTGTTTGAAATTCTGGTACTATTTCGGTGGACAGCAAACCAGTCAAGACTATATTCAAACGGATTCCTTAAGACATAACGGTTTTGTCGTTAATGCAAAACTATTAGAACTGACCAATACTACAGAGCAATGGCTTTACATGAGATATACATTTGTTGCTGCGCCCAATGATTGGGTACAGATATTGGGACACATATCCAATCCCAGTTCTGTTATTGCTATCGATGACATACAATTGCTGGAGAATGCATGTGAACAGCCTGGTTGGTGTGATTTTGAACTAGGTACGTTTACACCGCGGTGATTTGATATGAGATAGCACTTATGATTAATTATGATTAATAATTTATTTGAAAGCATTATTCTAACATAAATATGACCCAGTTTGAATAGTTGAATCAAGTGAACTGAATTGAATTATCGAAAGTGAACAGGTTTTCTAATTGGAATAAATTAGAGAAAATTTTCTAGAATCTATAAAATTTTTACAGTTAAAATAACTTTGTAGGAGGGTGTTGAGTAACAGATTATTTTCTACTTAATATCCCAAGAATAGGAATTGTTTTAGCTTGAGAATATTTTAAATAGGCCCAATTATTATTCGTTTATACAAACATACCACGTATTAACAAAATAAAGAAAACCGTAAATTAGAAATAAAAATTAATATTATAATGCTATGCAAATGTAATAATATTAATTTGGAATAGAAGTTTCATTGGCATTTTAAATTTTACTATATTGTTCAACCAGTTCAATATTTAAAATTAACTATTAATAAATTTACAATGGAAATTATTTAACTCCATACTATCATCTATATAATATATAACAATATTATTGTTAATTATTTTTTATTGTAATATAGAATTCAAATTAATAATTGATCCTGCTTGTAGATTTCTGTGGCTGGAGTAATGCACAGCCAAAACTCAATAGAAAGGATGTGCTTTGGACAAGAAATTCAGGGGAAACCGAGTCATATTTCAGTGGACCCAATAGAGACCACACAACTGACTCGGAAGAGGGCTGGTATGTGTACGTGCCGTTAGATTCCCAATCAGATGGTTTGGGTGTTCTTCAAAGTGAATTCATTAATTTGGGCGAAACTGTTTGCTTTGGATTCTATTACCATATGTTTGCCGAGTCTGAAGTCTATGGCCCAAAGCTAAGTGTATTGTATTCGGTGTCAGATCAGGCAAACCCTGTATTTGTGGCCAATATAACTTCCACTAACTATGTAACATGGCAGAATTTTAATACTACATTAAAGAATTTGCCAAAAGATATCCGATTTATTTTGCGCACATATGAAGGACAAACATCACTTGCAGACGTGGCTGTGGACGACATATTCAATTATCCCCTTCCCTGTGATCAGGTTAAGCTGACCACAACAAAACCAATCGCGTCTACTACTCCTGAGCCTGAGGCATTAAAACAATGGGATTGTGATTTTGAATCCATGATATCACCAGGTTGTCAATGGGTGTTTGACAAAAACTGGACAGTAACTAACTGGAATCCATGTAAGTTTCTAAAATCAACATTTTTAATACTATAGATTAAGAAAGAGAGAGAGAGTAAGGAATTGTAGTAGATTTGTCATAATCAGTAATGTTGATAAGCGCATATTTTTTAAATAGCGCGGGACATTATTGAGCCTCCAGCAGGGGCTATCATTGAACAATATTCCCTATACTCCACATACCATGACTTGTGCATAAATAAGTTGTGTCCCTTTAGTGTAGTGTCATATTGTTCAGTGAGGGCTTCTATGCTTCTAGGGCTCCTGGTGGCTCAATAATTCTCCGCGCTACTTAAAAATATGCGAAAAAATGTGGAAATCATAGCTGGTCAAATTATGATAATCAAATTAATTTTATGTGTATTGTATTGCATTAATTTAAAAGTATGATATCATCATAATTACAGTTTAGAAACTTAGAACAGAAGTTCCTCCTGACATTTTCAAGTCTGGACATCCCTGAATTATGTTGAAAAATTATTATAACTACGTATTGGATAAAAGAGTTTAATCGCTTTTTAAGCCACACCATTTTTAAACACGATCAAACACTTTGATCCTATACGTAGTAATGTAAACACGTCACATTTTATTTCTGCATATCTAGTAGACAATCGTTTAGTGTTTCGCTTTATTTTTTATTATATGATTAATCTGTTAATCAGAGCTTAATTTCAATATCAAATATTTTAAATAAAAATATTGTTATAAAAAGTTTCTACCAATGACTAAGTTTTCATTTCAAGCAAATAATTAGCTGTCGTTCACAAATTAATAAAATATAATAACAATAAGCGAATAATCTAATAGGAAATCTACTAGCTGTACAGAAATAAAATTCTTGTTAATTCTTATAATTCTTATTGAATTAATAATGCGCTAACAATATAATGCAAATATTTTGATCCCTTTACTCATTAGCTACGTCCAAGTTAGGTCCCAGAGCTGATCATACAAAGCCACATGGTGATGGCAATTATCTACTCTTTATTGGAAAAGAGAATTCACCAAATCCTGTGTCCATAACCTCCGATCAAATAACGTCACTAAATCCTGACGACACTTCTGTGCGCTGTTTCTCGTTCTGGTATTTCATAGACAGTGAGACAAAAGTGAATATTACATTCGGCTATTATTTGAGCTCAAGTCCAAACACATTTATAGAACAATACAGAAAATCACCCTCAATGGTGACCCAGACCTGGAAACTGGCTATGAATACAATAAATGTGATTCAGAATATGAAAATATCGATTCAATACTTCCATAGCAATCATTCCGGTGACGTCATAGCTATAGACGATATTCGACTAACTCCCGGGTCATGTGATGATAAATACGGCAATGAATGTGACTTTAGTGCAGATTATTGTGGTTATATCGTTGAGAAGACCTCCATTCCTGTTGGGTATGGCATTGGAAATATAGAAACCGGATTATCAAAGATGAAAAATGCATTATCAGGGCCACTTTATGACCACACGGCTGATGACAATGATTCTCCATATTTCCTGTTCGCTAAACTCGACTCTTTACCCAATTATGACTATCGCACAAATATTATTATTAATAATAGACAGTCCGACACATATAGTGGTCATTGTCTTAAGTTCTGGTATCAAATCGTTGCTAACTATACCTCAGCATTCTATATATATGTAGCACCGGTTAATCAACAGATCTATTTCGAGCCTCAATGGCAGCCAACATATGCTAATTTCACTGATTGGACATTAGGTCAGCTGTCAATCAGAACTGATTTTCAACATAAGATCGTTTTCTCATTCAATTTGCCTAAAGATCTGAAAACATTTGTTGCATTGGATGACATTAGTTTGACTCCAGGTGTGTGTGAAGAGCCCATCACTTGTGATTTTGACACTGATTCATGTTCCTGGAGAGATTCACTTGGCAACTGGAACTGGGCCAGATTTACAGGTAATGAATGGAATTCCTATATTCAATATAAAATATATAATATATTAGTTTAACGTATAACTGATCCGGGAGGCATTCACTTTGACTAGTGCCACTTTTTTGATTCTAGATATGACACAACATTTGTATCGTTGGAATGCTTAAGATAAGAAAATTTGAACGGCATATCTCACAGAGTTCTGACCATTACGCGGGCCATTCACCACAGAATAATAACTTTGTCTCAGTTCAATTAAACATTGTATAAGTTTTCCAACAATGCATATATTGTGTCATTGGAAACACGATCAGCTATAGTGCGAGATTATTTTTATGTTCTAACCCTCATTATTCTCCTAAAACCTCGTATATGCAAACTTCAATAATGAATATGTTGGGCCCAAATCAGGGATGGTCCGCACCCTAGAGACGGAATATTTTTAAATCGTTGAACTAGAATCAATATCCAATTTAATTTCATAACTACAGATATGCAAATGCTGTCCAGATGTTGTTCAATAATAAGTTGCTTATTATATGTAAAATTTCCAATAAATTTAAATATTTTTATTACTAATGAATGTATCATGATCACGACAAGCCACAAGCCGTCGCGTTACATTAATTTATTGGACAAATAATAAAAGTTTTACAAATACTAGAATTAATGTCCAATCATATTAATGAGATCTCTAGCATTCACTCTGGAAGTGACCCTATTTGAAAATCGTTTTCCAAATTTTTTCTTTTAATTTTATTCCGCACATCATGCTGATTCAAGTAATAATAATAATTTGGGCAAATGCATGGGTTGAGGGGTTTTCCAGGGGATCAAACTTTGGAAATGCCTGTTTTTGACTTCATTTTATTGATAAACCAAATGATCCATTGCCACAATATATATATTTTATTAAACCTCATGCAAAGATGAGTTCAACCATATATCACACGGTTCTGGCCATTACCGTCGGGATCAATTAGGCACTGGTCACTTACCGCCGAAAAATATTTTCTATTTTATTAGATTCGGCTTTATTCAAGCTTGACGAAAATATATATATACTGTGCCAATTGATCATTTGGTTTAACAATAAAATGAGGTCAAAAAGTGACATTTCCAAAGTTTGACCCCCTGGAAAACCCCTCGACACACGTATTTGCCTAAATTATTAATATTGCTTGAATCAGCTTGATGTGCTGAACAAAATAAGATGAAAATAGTTGGAAAATGATTTTCAAATAGGGTCACTTCCAGAGTCAGACCTGAATTTCATCTATTGTGTTCAACCAATTTTCCTGGTCCTGATTATAATGATCTAGCTTATTGTGATTCACTGTCTTATCTTCACATAATAGGACCACCAGTGGCTAATACAACATGGTTAGGACCCAGATATGACCACACAGTGGGCAGACAGGGGGGTTCGTATTTATATTTGGCCGATACGAGCATTTGGCCCCAGTCTGACTACAGTAGGGATGGAATCATTGAATCAATGGTTGTGCCAATGAATGGAACCAAATGTCTGTCACTTTGGACTGTACTCAACGGTACGGACACTTCCATTGAGTTGTTGATCGAAACCTATGGAATGGATCCGAAGACTCGCGAATCCCAAAGACAACTGAACTCACTTTTATTAACTTCCGGTCCATTGAATAATTGGACTCAAATCCAGACTACAGTCGATTCGACGAAATTCCCGAATACGACAAAAGACTTTAAGATTCATATTAAAGGAGAGTTTAATAGCACTAAAGATTTCATAGCATTAGACGACGTGTATCTCACGACTGGTAAATGTGTTGCTCCGGAAGTGTTCTATTGTATCGATGGCACCGAATTGGAGGCAAACAAAGTCTGCAATTTTGTTGTAGACTGTCCTCAATCTACTGATGACGAAGACAATTGTGGTGTTTGTGATTTCGAGACAGGTTTGCAATTATTTTTTTAGCTAATATTCTCTTTACTGGATATCATTGTAAACCTATGGCATGTGTGTATGGAATGTAGGGTCAATTTAACAATTATATTTAGCCCAATTGAAAATCAAAAATTAGAATATATGGTCAAAATATTTAGCATTAAAGATGTTAAGTAGGAATTGAGATGTGGTTTAAAACACAAAAATTGCATAATTATCAAACTGTATTCCGATTTCAGTAATATTTAACACATACTCTCGACCAATGATCTGACAATTACTTTGGTATTCTATGTTGCTGTTGATTAATAGAGATGTCATTTTTGACAAGAATCTATTAGTCAGTGAATAAGTTTCCCAACTATGTATATTATATTACATTGTTAAAGTGGGAAATTATTTTAAACTGAAAGGCCAAATGATTGATTCTTACTCATTAGTTATAAGTTTTTATATTTGATTAATTTTTTACCTAAAGATTAACATTAATATCAATTAATTCAAAATAATAACTTTGATACAATGACTTTCTACGAATGACTACATGTTCATTCAAGTTAATATTTTGACTCTCGGTCACAGCTTAGTCAAACATAAAAACTCAAAATTAATGAGTAAGAATCAAGCATTTGTCCGTCCAGTTTAAAATGATTCTCCACTGTAACAATCGGATAACCCGATCAGATTTTAGTAGATATCATCACAAATATTGTAGTTTAAAGAAACTGTAAATAAAATATTAGTAAGAATATAATCAACGAAAATTTGTTTATTGGTTTATAATGGGATATAGAAGATTTCATTATTTTTAAATAACATAATTAATAATCTAATTATGTGAATTACATTTTACTCACTAGTCGGGCACATATAGTTTTAGTACTTAGCAATAAAAACAAATATTTTATTAAACAGGGGAGCTCAGTGGCTGAGTGGTTAGACTGCTGTACACTATTCAAAAAGTTAAGCAGGTTTGACTAGGGTTAGTCCTGAGTGAGGAGACACCACTGGTAACGTCTCTCTCAAGACAAAAATATCTGTCTTTTCTCCTTGAGGTAGAGCGCCGTCAAAAGTCCAATTAAGCGCATGACAGACGGAAAAGCAGTGGATTTGCGCACCACTATGACTGCTTCTCAAAAGTTCCCTCTAAAAAATAGAGTATATATAAAAAGGTCCTCCAGGGAGACCAGTCTTTGACTGATGGAGTTAACCTATAAATATTATATTATTATTAAAACATTATTGAATAGCAAGATATGGACAAATGAGAAAAGGCCGGAGATGGTGGATATTTTAAAATCTTTAAAGCTATATATATATATATATTTTTAAATTTAGAGTATTTTAAATTTTGTTAAACATAAATTCAAATTATTAATCTGTCAGGATCAAAATTAATACAAACTTTAATTTGAAATGCATAATGATTATCTTTAAATATGTACAACCAAATATCCGCTCGTTATATTTAACGTCAATGAAAAATATTTCTTATATATTCATTCGGTTAAAATCATTATATTCATTGATTTAAGTTTCTTATCTATTTATTTGGCCAAAATCGTGTGAAGGATAAAAGTAAATAATCATGATTAAGAGGAACACAATCATAAGATAAAAACATGAATGATAAGATATGTGAGCATTGAAAGATGGCCAGAGGAGAGTGAGCAGGTAGGTCCAGACCGGTCTGTTTTATGGGACCCCTCCCCTATTTTAAGATTTTCTAAAAGTCCTACATACGAAAAATTTTAGTCTTTATAAGGACATTTTTAATAAAAATGAAGTTTTGGCAGCCTTTTATCAGGGAAAATGGCTTCTTTGACTTTATTTTGTTCTTTGATGTAATCTCGAAATTTTCGAATCTAATATGTTTTATATCATCTTTTATTGTTAAATAAAACTAAATTTTATGGGTTTTGGTTTAATTTAAGCTTAAAAGTTTTTTTAGATAATTAATCGCCATTTTGTACCGCCATGTTGTACCTACCTGATCCAATCTATGAAAATTTATGGAGATTTTCTCCCTGTCCAAAATCCTGTCCCCATCTCAGGTGAGCATGATAATTTAGATTCTGTTAAATATCAAAATTAATATGTCATCTCTTTCTTGAAGGATAACTAATAGATTTGATTATACATGAAATTTTTCAATGCTCATTTATAATTAAATCAATTAGAAAAACTGATAGACCGTAAAGATCATACAATTGTATGAGACATTTAGAATCATACAATGAAGATCTTTTACTTTATCTTGTTATGGTTTAAATTTATGTTATTTTATTTTACATTAATTAATTTCAATAACAAATAATTTGTAAAATTATTTTTTTCATAAAATGTTTCTTTCTATGATTAAGTTTTGTATAAAGATTAATATTTAGCTTCTGTTCATATTCTGGTAAATATATATTACATTTCGCGTAATACCGATAAATAATAGAGAAAGATGGAAATTATAATATTTTTATCTTCACAAACATGAGTTAAAATCTAATTCTTAAATTAATAATGTATTTAATAATATTTTATACTAGCTAAATATCGAATTGTAATTTATAAAATAAAAAGATTTTATTCTTTCATTGAAAAATAAATGATTCAAATAATGTTTAAATGATAAATCACTTAAGCCATTAACTAATAAAATCTTTATCTTTACAAACAGTGTATGCCATGGTCCTGGTCACTTAATGTACAAATTCAGCTGTGTATATTTACACCAATAATTCTAATAATATTAACAAGGTATATTATTTATAAATGTTAATCTAATTTTTTTAAAATTAAATTTAAATTATTAGAAATTTCAAAATTGGATTGATTTCAATAATTATTGGAAATATTTTTTGTATTTTGATTACATTTTACATTTATTATTCCAATGCCTTAAGGAATAGTTTTTCTGAAGGATGGAGTTTTAATAAAAGTCTATACAATTTTTTCTCGTAAGTTTGATAAAAGTTTTTAAATATTTTAATCTTAAGCTTATAATCAGAGAAATGGAAAAATCACATTTGCAATTAATATAAAATGTAATTTCTAAAGTAATTTTATCCTATATTTTTCCTATTGTTAACATGGACTATAAATTTAGAATTTAAAGAATCAGAGTAATTTTAATGTGATAAAATATAAATATTTATAGATTAATATAAATAAATCATTTTCTGTTTTGTCCAAAAAATTCAAAAATGGCATTTCAAAATTATTGTAATCTTCAAATAAATTTAATAATTTCTTTTGATATCAAAAGAGTAATTCTATATAAAGTTTTGGAAATTAAAAAGTGGCCTTGTGAGCCACCTTTACATACAATTTCATATATTATTAATTAATAATGTTTTTAATCAAAATCAAAATGACTAGAACTCAAACATTGATATATCAATAGGTGTTTCTTTCATATTTCAAATCATCAATGACCTTTATATTAAATTCCATATATTGGGCAAAAGTAATGTTCAATATCTTTCATATCTTTAATACAAATTGAACTGTTATTAAATGCTGGTTAGAGTATGGAATAATGTATTTAAAACTTTGATTAAAAATATTAATTTCGATTAAAAACATTATTACTGAATAATATATGGAATTGTATGTAAAGGTGGCTGACGCGACCACTTTTGAATTTTCAAAACTTTATATATTAAAAAGTATTATTCGTCCGTTTATAATTATTAAACAGAAACATACGATAAAACAAAATAACTAACGTTAAGACAGGGATGTCGAAGGAAGGGTCTAGCCCCGAATATCCCCTATCGTTTTTATATCTTATACCCCCAGGTACCCCTATAGGTTCTCCGCGAGATAACCCTTCTCCTAAGTAAATATTTATAAAACGGCGCCGAAGGCGCAGTTTTCAAAATTTTTCGTGAAATTCACTACAAATGAGTAATGATTCAATACTTTTTAGTGCAGGTGCATTAAAAACCACCATATAAACTCGATTTTAGTACAATATCACTGGTTTATAATGCGTTCTGTACTCAAAAAGCTATAAATTAACCACTTTTTAGCATATTTAACTTTTTTAATGAGTTTTTTATAAGAAAATCATAAAAGCACTGTATATTAAGGCCAAAAAATGACTTTCGTGAAACCCCCTCCCTAGACCCCTAGGCTCTCGCCAAAAATACCCCCCACCGCCCCCTAGAATTTTGAACCTTTGACATCCCGGCGTTAAGGAGATCTGATATAATGAAATCTATTATAAGAGTTTCAATTTTGAGAACAGTTTTTAATTTAATATTTATGTAAGTTTACAAGTATTGATTTGAATGATGGAAAAAACAGCAGGAGCTAAATAAAATTATGTTATTTATCCATGGAAAAATCTATTTTAAGAATACTAATGGTAATGTTAAAATTTATAAAGCAACTTTTCTACTTGAGCATCTCGGCTTTATATCTAAATCTGTTATGAAGTTAAATTCAAAATATGTGAAACGAGGAAATTAATAGAGAAATTATATTTTAGTATTTATGGATTTGTTTTATGATTTACTAACGAAATAAATAAATTAATGGCATTAATGGCTTACATACCTTAAAATATTATATTTCCTTTATTACCGTTGCGACAATATTGTGCATTAATTTGCAAAAATCTATTGTTTCATAGACTAGATCTGTACAATCAATTGTTTGACATCTCATTATAAACACATGAATGGAATTGAATTCAATTTTTTTCACAAATACTTTTCAACCGCTCATTAAAATCATTTTTATTAGATTAACAGAAACTACATGAAATGGAATGGGAGTATTGTTTAGGTATTAAATGAGTCAATACAAGTTCAGGGTTATCAATTAATAATATACATAGATCCTATTGCAATAATTAATTTATATGACGACAAAATATCGTCAACAGGAAATGTTTTAATTATTAATATTAAAATTGTAAGACTTTAGTACATAAGATATTTTATCTATATTAATTTAAATATTAGAATTATCCATTAACTTTTCTAATTATTGCATTAAAGCAATTGTTTGTAAATGTGTTTATACAGACGTGTCTTAGATGACCAAACCGTGTCACCCCAAAAGATCGAATTCCCAAAAGATCTATTCCATAAAGTCGATTCCCGAAAAGTCGAATTTCCAAAAAGTCGAAAAATACAAATACAATAGATTTTGTCCCAAAAGTCCGAATATTTCTTAAATAGCTCTGAAATAATAACTACTATATGGTAAAGAATTTAATTTTTAACTATACTATTTATATCTAAATTAATTATTAAACGAAATAAATTGTACTTATAATTTCAATAATTTAGAATTACCTGAAATATAATACATAAAATACCTAAAATATAATATTGGATTGGATTGGCCCTAAAATATAGAATTTAATATATTGCAGAATTAAATTAATGTTCCGTTCCATTGTCGGAGATAATAACCACGTCCAAGCATTTCCTATAAATTTTGGTTTAAAATACAATTAAATTAAACTTCTTATATACTTATTATAAATAGTATTTTTAATGTTTATAGGAGATGTTTTCGACTTTTTGGGACTTTTTTCTCATAATTATTCGACTTTATGGGAATCGATTTAATGGGAAAAATATTTTCGACTTTTTGGGATTCGAACTTTTGGGAATTCGATCTTTTGGGATGTAACCGACCAAACAGACTCATTTCAAACTCCTATTTCAGTTTGAGATCAGTTGCAATTAGATTATAAGAGAAAAATTGATATTGATTTTAACTAGACGTAGACAAGGAACATAACTTAAATTGCTGTCTCCACCGACTTGCCTGACCTCTCCTGATATTTCGACTAAAGGTACATATTACACTCTTGCTCTGCCGACCTTGGCTACCCCTGCTTTTAACATAATTTGCCTGCTGATAATTCATATGAATTAAATTGATTTTTCTTTTATATTAGTTAAATGGCCACTCTTTAAGGACGTGTCCACACTTTTTAAGAATTTTTTTATCCCGACCACCAAATTGCATCCATCATAGTCCACTTTTAAGCTACCCCTCCCTACCCTGCCTGTATGGACATCCTTAAAGTATAACCTCTTATAACTTGGAAATACTGTACATGTATTAAAAATAATTTAGAAAACAATTTAAAAATTTTCTTTTGTTTTAAATTTCCTAAACTTAGTAAATAAGAAATAAAATTAATTATTTTCTTTATTTTATTAAAACTACAAAAATTTATAAAATTATTTCTAAGAACGACAAATGCACAATTACACTAGAGTGGATTGATGAAACTAAAGAATAATTTAAATTAGTTTTCATTCTTAGAAATCATTAAGTATATGCACCTGATTCAGAACTACAATAAGCAAAGTGTTTTAAGGAGGTTCTTAAAATTTTATAGCAAAAATTCACGCGCTACTGATTTTTCAACAATTATCTAGACACAAAACACATTACATGTTTGGATAATTAAAATAATAAATTTAATTAAAATAAGAAATTATTTTCATAAGAAAGAAAATCTTTTGGATAAAAGCCACATTTACTTAACATTTTGGACTGTAGTTAAAATTTTACCAAAAGTTAATACTATTATTATTTACAGTAGATAAGTTTTGTGCAAAACTATTTTTTAATCAATATATTTTCTGTTGTGTTATAAAAGTTAAATTATTTATGAAAATTTTATTTTATAGTACGAAAATTTTTTTATATCAAAATTTTTTTTATTAAAAGAACAAAGTTATTGTTCATTTTTCAAACAACAATAAAATTGTTGTTCACTGGTATTCACAATCATATAGTAAACTATGTTTTGTTGTAACAAAAAGATAACATAAGTAATGATAGCCGGGAAAGGGTTTTATAAATGAGAATAAATTGATTTCATTATTCAAATTAGTTTTCCTCAAGCTAAATAATAGACAGGGGTATAAAGTCTATAACACGTGGTTTATGTAAATGGAATTCTCTATACATTGATAAAATTTAAAACAAAATTTAGCTTTAAAAATTGCTAGCATTGATCAAAACCAAAATGTGGTTCAAGTATTCATTGGTCTACGCGTAGTATGTTTTAAACAAATAACAAAAATGGTGAAGGAAGGCACAGCCCTCTATATAATACTGTGATTTTGACCGAACATCCTCTAGATGGGCTGCAATGAACTAACCTCCCCCCCCCATATGAAGTTGATGAAAATGGTGCCGGATACGATGTTTTCAAAATATTCTGTGAAACTTGGTCTAAATTCTTAGAAACATAACAGAATTTATCAAATTTTTCGTAAATTTGATCAAACATTGTTAAACTCTGACAGAATTCATAATTATTGGAAACTCTTATAGAATTAGTGGAAATTCTGTTAAATTACAATAACTTATCCCCGGAACCTTATGAAAAAGTTTGCAAAATATGTGATGTGACGGGCCGAAATACAGGGCAGTCTTGGCCAAACAAAATCCCCCTGAAATTCTTTCCATTGCCCATCCCTGTCGACTAATATTTTATTACTTTAAACTGGATATTGATTATATTTAAATATCCACAAGACATACAAATTAGTCAGAATTAAACATTTTTAAATATTAGATTTTTGTTGTTAACCTTGTTTTTAGTTAATTGCCCAAAATGTTTAGCCAACCCTTTGCCAACTCTGATTGATTAAGTTTGCGCAATACTTATACCGGTAGAAGCGTAATAGGAATCCACTGCTCAAAATCGCCAGTTCTGTTTTCTAACCAAAAACACACATGTATTTTGTTTGCTTTGATGTGAAAGAAAAGTTCTATATTTGTATGCTTTTAACGGTTAGTAACGAAACTTGTTTTAATCAAAAACTAATTAATTAATTGGATTAAATCAGAATTAAGTATAAAATATCACATTAATCATAGAAAATAAGTGAATAAATTTGTATTATTAATCATACTGTGAGTGAAATTTATATTTTTATTCATTACTTTATTATTTATTTATTCTAACTATTTATAGAAATTTTTATATATCGATACTAAATTTTATGAAAGAGTATTTTGTAATCTCTCTATTCGCACCTCTATTACCGAATAGAAAGCAGTGTTGGCCAAATTAGAATGCTCCTTTTCTTAATAAGTTAACTCGTATATGAAACTAAATGATTGATGAAATCTTTAGTTTAGAAAATAAATGCTCCTATTAATTATTAATACTTTTTAAGTTGGTGCATTTTGTTAATCAAAAAAAAATATACTTTTATGATTTACAATTTCTAAATAGTTTTTGGCCAAACCTGATTTTTCTTCTTATAAAAAAATTACATTGAAGATAAATTCATAAACTCGTTGACAGAATGAATATAATAAAAATGATTGATATTAAGGGTGTTTTTCTTCTAGAATATTAATTATCAAAAGATTATTCGTAATTATTTGAGGAAAAACTTATAGAATAATTAAATCCAAAGGAATTTATTCTAAGACACAAATACATTGTTTAACTAATCGCTAATATATTAAAAAAAAAATTAAAATAAAATTAATTTATATTTTGTCCGAAACTTAATTATTAATTACTGTATTTCAAAATAGTGGACATAAGGACATAATTGAATTAATCTAATTATTATTTGTATGCATTGAGTAAAACTCTAGTAGTTATGAAACAAAAAGATATCTATATTTGATTTTAATAAAAAAAATTATAGATTAAAACTACAGAATATTCTGAATTTTTTTTTTGATGTTTGATATATTAGAAATAAAAGTAGACAACAGAATGAGATATGGCTTACTATGTATTCGGATGAGAGACAGTCGTCAGAGTAAAATTGAATGAGAGGATAGGGGAGAGAGAGAGAGAGAGAAGTGAAAAATAACTGTCTCTTCAAACTAAAGGTGCATTTTGTTTGGGCTCTTATCCAAAAAAATAATACAATTTTTTGTTTTGTAGTAACGGATTCTGTCAAACGAAGAGACTCGACGAGAGAGGCTGTTTGGGATGTGATATGCGCTCCCAATAGAGACTACATGTGCTCTCACTATACACACTGTCTCTGGGATTCTTTGTTTTTCTAATGCATACCTTCGCTCTATTATCTGTCTCTTCAATACACTCCGACTCTCTCTCCCTCTCTCTATATATACGCACATCTC
This sequence comes from Liacarus xylariae, assembly GCA_034693365.1. Classification (NCBI taxonomy): domain Eukaryota; kingdom Metazoa; phylum Arthropoda; class Arachnida; order Sarcoptiformes; family Liacaridae; genus Liacarus; species Liacarus xylariae. The sequence continues at coordinate 14,956 of JAQFXN010000082.1, read as the reverse complement.
TATATAAAATCAGTCGTCATTTGGCGTAATCCGCCGGCGCTCTAAGGGATAGTGTTTTTTCTAATGTGATTGTTATACAGTGTAAACCTAATTAATATAATTGGATAATAAAAACTTGAGCTTAAAAAAGTAAATATTATTTTTTTAACAGTTATTTCAATTCAAGTGATTTATGGCTGAAATTTAAACTAATATATAGAGAATATTCTGAATGCCTATCCATTCATACATTCAATGATTTGGCAATACTTTTGGATTACAAGTTTTGGTAAAAATTATTATGATCTTTTCTTGTCAGGTTCTATTACTTTTATATAGTAATTACATCCAGGTTTGACTGTATATCCCACTGCTTTTCCAGTGCAATGCAATAAGTAGTGCTCTGTTTTACGTTATCTCTCCCTATCTGTGTGTAAGAGAGAGAAAGAGAGAGATTGAGGACTTGTCTAAAATGAATTTGTCGAATAGAGTGTATGTGTGTTTTTGAGAGCACTGGTAGTTTTTTATTTTAATAATTTGCTCTCCCTTTGATTCAAGTGATAAATAGGAATAAAAAGGATGAGTTTGTGTGCTGTGCTATATGTTGTGTGCCATAGGAAATGAATGGTTTATATACAGTAGGGTTTATATGTATGTGCGCTCCTTATATACAATAGTAATTTAAAATACTGAATACTTTATTTCGCTTTTTTCTATTCCGAATTCACTCTACACTATTATTATAAACTACTTGGGCTCCTGTTATGTGCAATCGAGTGATAACTATATATATTATGCTTAAAAACGATTAAACGAGTTGTTAACTGTAGAAACAAAAGGAGAGATTAGTTTTCTTTGTTTTCAATAAATTTAATGTTTTTTCATATTTTTGCCAAACGATAAGTAAATATTATTTGAAATGTTTTTTTAAAGATTTATTTCTTAAAAGTTGCCAATTATTAAACTCACGAATTCCCTAATTTATTATTCTTCCGACTTTCATAAATAATTTCATCTATCAAACATTTTTAAATGATTTTTTTTAACTATCTCGTTATTTTCTCCCTGATTATTTATTTTGCTACTGTATTATGAAGTGAAAAGAAATGAAATGAAATATTTAACAATAATTTATTGATTACACTATAATTATGTATAAATATTTAGCATTTTATTATAATTTTTGTGATTTCTTTTGTGGAATAAATCTTTTTTATTTATTTTTGTCTTTATATGACTTCTAATTATATATTATATGTTTAGTAATCAGTTTTAATGATATCTCTTTTAAAGCACACGTACTTATACTCAAATATATACAGTTTTTTAAATGTCTGTTTAAAAATAACTACTTTTTCTGATACATTAAATTTTTTATATTTCGCTTTACTAAAAATAGTCCCCTTTTTCTGTTCCTAATTTACACTCAGACCACAATACAGGGATAAAATAAGAGTTTATTGATAAATAATTGTTTGAATCCATAAACTCTTGAAAATGTACTACCAGAATTAAATGAATGTCTCAGGGCATCTATAGGATTTAGGAAAAGACATTCCTACACCTGGGACTTTCATTTGGCAAGAGTAGTAAATTATAGTGAATTATTATGAGGAACAGTGATTAAGGGACAGCTGATTTGATTTCTGTGTATACTTTGCGAAAGAGCACTGACAACTATTTAAGACAATTTTCTCTGAAGAGCTTCTCTTGAGGTGAAACAAAAAAAAGTTTATCGTTTAAAACAAATGAGTTATTTGTATCTCAAGTCATAAATTTAGTAGAATTATCGCTAAAATACTATAGCTTTATATCGATTTTCCAACCAAACATTTTCTGTCAAATTTTATGCCACCATACTGTTTATTTAGCTTGGTTTGATTTTATTTACTTATTCCATCTCTAAATATTTCCACAATATAGTGTCAACCATTGTTGATGTCTGATAACTTTGCTTTTCGTCTTGTTTAAATATAAACAAAAAAATGCTAGTATGATAAATCATTTTCCCCACCAGATTTTTTTCATAAAAATAATCTTGTTGATTTTTGATTATTCAAAATATTTATAGCTAGGCACTTTATAAATGAAGTCAAATGATTTCTGTTCTAATCCAGGATCTATTTTTATAATTTTAAAAAAACAGATTAAATTCTTAAATATAAAATACTTTATTTTTGAAACACTTTATTAATAACTTATTTTTAATTCTTTTAGGTTTTCATCTCAATTCGAGCATTGGATCCATAATATTGTTTGCTGTGATTCGTGATTCTCAAGAATAATAATAATTGTTTTTTTAAAAAAATATCAGATTTTTATTTTATCATATTTTCGTCTTTTATTTATTTATTGTGTGTTTTGTTATTTTTATGTTATCTCTCAGAATCAACAAATCAGTGATTGAATCAATAAAATGTGTCGAAAAGTCAAATAAATTTTTCTGAAATAAAGTAAAACTGATTCACAAAATAAAGAGTTTTTGTGTGAAAAAAGAATTAATTTTAAAGTTTTTGTATTTGTCAGCAGAATATTCTTTAAGTAAATCTTTTTTTCACAATTTATTTATTTGGTAATCTGTTTCTGTGATATAAATAGGAATTCAATTGAAAACACAGAATAATTTGGTGTAATTTATGAATTACTTATCGAAAATAAGTGAATATTTATTGTAATTTTAATTTTAAATTAAAATTACATTTAGTGAAATGATATGTAGATTCATATAAAATATTTTAAAATAAATTCTGTCAACAGTTTTAGTTGAATATAGTTTGCAAAAGTAATAATTAAACATTATATTCCGTATTAACAACACTACTAATTGATGGATAATTCAATTGAGATTAAGTGCACTTTTATTTTGCAATTCAAGAAATATTTATAAAGATTTCTGTGAATTCTCTGTTCTATATAACAAATCTGTTCTGTGCAATATTTGGATTTTATATTATTCGGAAAAAACGAATAATAAATGCATCTATTTAAATTATTTAACTTAATCTCTATTAATAAAAGTGAATTTTGTGAACAAACTGTTATATCAATACAATTATTGATTTAAGAAAAACAATTTTACTGCACTTTTTGTTTAAGTGATCGTCGATTTCCTATTAAACAAGGATTAAATTGAATAAACATAAAAAAGAGTAATTAATCTCCAATAAGCAACAATGGCTATGGCTATGAGAGGACTAGGGGGTGGGCCCTGGGATAAGCTGATGGAACGATTCAAAGAGCAAAAGAGATCTGAAAATATAAGGTTAGAAATTGATTTCAAATTATTTACACTTAATCTAAGACCGAATGAACTTTCAAATTATATTTTGTATCATTGAGAAATTAAAATATTTGTTTATAAAAATGAACATGTCATATTCTATAGAATGTAACTCATATTGAGAATACAATACAACAACCATTAAGTGTAAAACTTCTGAAAATTGATTCTCTATATACATATTCACTCTAATGGAGTTTGATTGTATTGAATATATAATTTTAATTGCGTGCGAATCATTCAAAGCCCCCGAATGTATAAAAATTTTAAAATTTCCTGTTTTTTTATAAGATATTACTTTTTCTGTTTGCTTGCAATATAACTCATCCAAAAAAAATAAATACTGTAAGTTTTATCAATGCTATTGAAAGTTAAAAAGATGATATCCTTTTGTTAAAATGTTTACTAATTGAAAATCAATTTTTCCGAAAGACATTTTACTTTTTTTTTGTTTTAAAGAATATTTTTCATTTTGTGTTTTATCAATAGTAAGTAATATTTTCAATTAAATATTTATTTCAAGAAATTTTTTTAAAAGAAAATTCTGATAATTTTAAAAATATTTTAGAATACAGTATTTTAAACAAGATTAAATAAATAAACAATGTTATTGTTTAACATATATTTTATATTAATCCTAAGAAATTATTTAATTTTTTTTTGTTTATTGGAAAATAATAGCTTTAATGCTATTTAAGTAAATATTTATTATAAAGTATTTTCTAAAACACAAGATATAAAAACAAGAATTTTAAAAAAAATCAGTTGTATTTTCTTTATATCTCACAACAGAAACTACACATCACTTAAGTATCATTTACTCTATGAGTGCAAACTCACTGATTCTGGAGTCAGTCTTCTCTCTACACTCACCAAAACTCCTCTTTTATAGAAAAGTTTTTTCTTTTCGAAGGGTTTCTCCTCTTTTTTTCGTACGATTCCTTTATTCCTTTTTTCTACTCTTTTTGATGAAATTTTCCAGTATATACTGAATAATAAAGGTATATTATTCAACAACTGGTATATTTTTCAGTAATAAAGGAGTTTATTAACATTGAATACACTTATCATATGAAATGCTATAGAATTTTGTTTTTTATTTGATAAAATTTTTATTTATGTCTATAAAAAAGATAATTCAAAGAAACAATTATCTTCATTCTTAAAAACATTTTATATTGTTGTAATTGATTATTACAGTAAATATAACTGACAAGTAAGAATAAAACTAAAATCAAAACACAATCAATGTCATCAACGTGTTTATCGACGAATTGAAAAGGAAAGAGTCTAAACCAGGAATGGGCAAAGAAAAAAATTTCAGGGGTGATGAAGCTGGAAGGTGATATTCTGGGCTGTGAAGCAACAAATTTATTAAAATCATCAAACATATCAGTATAAAGCAATCTGTGTGATCATTTGGCCCAGAGTAGGGTATTGTGGAATTGTCAAATTTTTGAAGAATTTGAATAATTAGAAATGATAAAATATAGCAGAATTGCAACTTCTTTTAAGATGTTAACTGAATTTGAGCAAATTATGATGAATTTTTTAGAATTTAATAGAATTTTACCAGATTTAGGAAGAACCTGACAACATTCACTCATATTCTCTCCTCTTGTTTGACCATAAATTCAACCAGAATCCTTTTTTATCGTTTTCCGATTTGGTCATTCTACTTCTCTCTCCCTTTCATTCGTATCTATAAATATTATTTATAGAAATTAAATAAAAATATAATACAAAAAGAACTCCTGTCTATGTCTTGTATACCCGTCTTATCATTTCATATTTTTAAAAACTCTAAAACAGTTTAATGCCAGTGTTCATCAGTCAGTGATGTGCAGTTCTATTCCAACGTTTAAAGGGGGTGTTCAGGCTATATCACCAGGTAGATTGATATTTGTGCAACGAAATAAATTCAGAAATTTGTTTTTTAGACCGACTAATTATCTTTTAATTAATCTCAGAAATTGACACAATATTAAATACAAGCATATTATCATGTTGCATTATCTTAATTTAATACTGAAATCTCAACATAAAACACTGTATAATATTTTATGTGCAATCGTTCTAGCATAATCGTTATAAATTCAAAATTATATTAATAGTGTATTCTTGAAACATTATTTAATACCCTTGCACTTCACAACCTATAAAATTATGGTATCTTGAATTCAAATGAAACACCACTGGTGTCTCCAAAAAAAATAGTTAAATATAAAAATTCAAATGAAATATACTAAAGATAGTAAATTTTACTTAAGGGTAGTTTTCTTGAAATAAAACCAGCATTCTGAAAATTTTTAACTTAAATTTAATTTTAAAAATACTTGTTTAAATTAAGCTAGGAATGCATGCATACTTGGCTTAATCTAACCTGGTCGTCTTCAATTTCATTTATATCCTATTCCTTATAATTCATATTTATTCTCGTCTCTATTCACTCGTATAAAGAGAATAAACAGTCAGTACTTTCACTCATTCTATACATGTGTTGCATAAAATATATTAATAACTTTCTCTCTCTATCCTTCTCATCCCTCCCTCTCCTAAATTATTCACTATTTGGCTTACAAAACATTTACTATTTTTTTAATAGTTCTCTTCACTTCTTATTGAATAAAAGATTTAGAATTTTGGGTCTAAAATAATTTATTTTTATATTTTATATAAATATTTTTCAAGAATTCTTATATGAAATTCTTATTTTTATGTATAGTTAACTCAATTTTAAATCTGCTATGGCTTACAGAATAAAGTAATAATAATTTATTATTTTTTTACATTTATTCCACAAATATGTAATAATTGAAAAATATATTCTGTGAACAAAAAAAACAAAAAAAAATAAAATTCATTTTTCCAAGAATTGAATTTTGAATCAAATACTAAGTTTTTATTTAAATTATTTTTTATTACTATATTTATTTAAAATTGAATAGATTTTGAAATATAGTTTTAAATTACATGAATTTAAAATAAAGTATAATATTCTCTATACTTATAAAACATTAACAAATAGTATAGTATATTATAAAATAAATAATCTATAATATATAGTCGTTATTATAGACCAGTGGTAGTCAAAGTCGGCCAGACAGAGAGGGGTATAACAGGGTATAATGAGAAAAGGGGGAATAAGGGGGAATAAGGTAAAAATAAGAAATGCATTCATGACAATTTTGCAAGGGTTCGGAGGTTTTTTGATTAAGAATTTTACCATTGAATAGGTGCCCCTCTACACCGTTCTGTGACTTTGAGGCTTTTATCAGCATTCTATACCCCCTGATTTTGAATTCATTGTCCATCTCTAATAAAGTCTATGCTATGGAATCTATACTTTTCTCTGAATTATATATTTTCAAAGTGATTGACTTCACTTCTACTACCGGTAGAGAACAGAACTTAGTTTTAGCGAAAACAAACTAATCAATTATTTTTGAAAATCCCTTAAACATTAAGTAAAAGATTATTACTTTTTTGATTAATTTATTGGAAGATTGTATACTCTCTCAGTTCTAACAATAAAAAAAGTCTCAGATTTTTTTCAGATTATTTGCATTTACTTGTACTCACTTAATACCAACCCATTTAAGTGTTTGTATTCTTATTTGACACAACAATATATCACTGAAGCCTAACATTGTGTGTGACCGGGGAATATGTTAGCTCTAAATCTATCATGCTACAAAAATAACTAAATGTATTCGAAATTCAGAAAATTATTATTAAACTAGCTAATTTATTGATTATTACATATTTTATATTCATATAATTTTAAAATAATTGAGAACTTTGAACAGAATTCGAATTTAAAATTCTAAAATTAATTAAATTTAACAAAAATATTCTTAAAATAATTTAATAAAGTTGGCACAAATCAAAGATTGATAAATATTATCTATTGATTAGTTTGGATATTAAAATTGGGCTAACATTCCAATTGCGCTTCACTGAGAGTATATTCATTAAATAAGATAAACAGAAATCTATTTATTCGATTCAATGGTATCGAGAGATTGATTAGTATTCGGTGCAGAAAAAGCTAAGATTTGTGTCAGTTGTTTGTCTCTTCGCGCAAAACTATTTTTTTGACACATGACTGATATCGTATGTGCCGATTGACTAACTTATCCAAATATATAAGTGGTTAAGTAGAATCCGAATATTTATTGCGAAATGTTTTATACGTTAAATATTATTATCGGTAAATATTTTTTACTCAAACTCCAGAGAAAGTGTAAAATATGGCGAATTTGCTTATATGTAGGGGTGGACAAAGACTTCAAGATCAGGAACTATAGGGTACTGATACTAGCCTCAAAATCACAAGGATATAAGGTATGGAATTTTGCAATCGTCATGTTCTCACAGAATTTAATTAAAAATGAGGTAATTTAACAGAATTCAGATCAATTCTACAAGATTTTGACAGAATTTGATAGAATTCATAGACATTATGAAGATTATTTTAAGAACTTGACATAACCTGACTAACCCCCGCAGAATTTGATAAAATTCTGTTATTTTTCTATTAAAATGAAGAGCGGAGTAGTTCAGTAGGCATGGCGGTAGCCTCCTGAGCGAGATGTCGCTGGTTCGAGTCCAGTCAGAAGTGTCTCACTTCTGATGCTTTTTTCATAAAAAGTATTTATCTCTCTCAATTTTTCGCACTTCACTGGTATCAATGAGCTCGTCACTTGTTGTAGAAGGAGGGGGCAAAATGCCTCGAGCACTTGACTCAGCGCATTCGGCCGCTGAGTCTATACTTAAAGGTACTATTAGTGCTCATGAAAATGAAAATATTTACAGAATTTCGCAGAATATTCCAATTACAATCTCTTCGGCGCCCATTATTCTTTAATATTTGACCAAAATAATAAGGGATCCTTGTTTTTTCTCCACATGGCTGATTATTTTGGTAATTTTCCAACAACTTATTTCCATTGGTATTTTGGGTATACCTCCTCTTTGACCACCCTTTATATCAATATCAGTGATAGACATCAATTATTAATGCAATTTATCAATATTTTCTAATAGCTATTTACTCCACAAAATAAATGATTTATTCATATATTGAATGAAATTTTAAATCTTTTTTATATTGATTTGATGTGTGAAATGAGTTTTTAACTCAGCTCCAGTCAATTCTATTTATTTTCGATCTTTGATTTCTACCCAAAGAATTTTTTGAAATCATTTTATTTTTGAAGCCTAGAATCGTTTATTTTAGAACTCCTCTCTTTCCACCACTCGCTCTCTCCTGCCTTATATTGTATAGCAATAAAATTAATATCCTTTTAACAAAAAGAATATTCCGATGAATAATTGTATTGGATTTGATTCATGAAGATTACTTTAACACTGCACTTGTAAATTTTATAGTTGCACTGTAATATTTACAACATATATTATCTTAAACTTTGGCATGATGCATTAATATTATTCAAAATATTTGTTTTATTCTTGTCATAAAGTAAATAATAATAAAATGTTGTATTCATTACGAATTATTTCTGCTTCTCGAGTGGATAGTAGTCTGGTTATTTTTCAGAGAACACCATTTGTTTTCTCAAGTGAAAGGCACAGCTTTACAAAGTATAAAAAAATAAAGAGAATTAAGTGATCCTAAACAATAAATATAGGATATTCTGTTGGCGCAATCTAAATAGAGTGGGTACAAGGCAAGTTAATTTATAGAGATCTTGACTAAAATCACATGGGTTATTCAGAGCTGTAACCCCTCTAGGTTTCACTGTAGAAAGCAAAGCACTATTCATTTCTTAAAAGAGTTTATGACTAAATATTGTTTTTGTATATAAAACGGTTGTTAATTCAAGAAAATTAATTGCTGTCATTATGTTTACACAATATATAAATTTAATGACTTTGAACCACATTATTATACATTTTCTCATGTAACTTGTAAGAAAATAGTCTTTAAATACAATTTTTATTCAAGAGCTATCTCCAGTACAATTTAAATGTTCATTAATTTATATCTAATATGTTGTGCAATCAGTAGTATTATTATATTTTTCGTCATTTTATAAATTAATTTGAATTTCCTTTGGTTTTGAATAATCCCTGTCGTCATCGGCTATAAGTGTATCCGCCAATCCATGACATTTAGCATCTTTAAACCACCAATTAATCAAATTAGGTTTAATTTTAATTTTTTTGTTGGAATATAGATTTAATTTCTGACATAAATCGCAAAAGAAGTCATATGTTTTCAGATTTTGCACACAATACTCGCTCTTCCATTCGAAATATGAATTATACATTTGTTGGTCACTTGCGATCACTTTTAAATGATCTGCCAATTGCTTGACTGATGTATAATCGAAAACATTTATATAGGATTTATTTGGCAATATTTGCTTATAATTAGCCAATCCATAGACTATCTGTTATTAATTAATATAAATATAAAAATCATTAGATAATAAACATTTTTCAGTTTAAATTCTACATTTTGATTTTTGGTTAAGAGCGGATCACTTGGCCAATGACATTTTGAACGCAAACTTTTAGATCGTAAAGTAATAATTTTAAAGCAAAAAAATCTAGCATTCAAAATGTCATAGTACAGGTAATCTGCTCAAATATCACCCTGTATATATTGTGAAAAAGACTGATTTATAATAATTTTTGAAATAAATATATGGAAAGTTAAATTATCACATCAGACTAGACACTGCGCATGATTAATTAAAGAGACAGTCAAATTGTACTCAATTTAAGATACTTATAAGATAGATTTTTTCAATAATTTTTCGATCGAAACCGTTAATCTTGCGCAGTGTCTAATGTAATGACTTAACTTTCAATATTTATAATTTATCAGTAAAATACAGGATTTAAATTTCGTTCTTGTTTTAGACACTTTACTGCATTATAACTACATTTGATTGGTTTAAAGGATAAGAGACTGGCGAGCATTTGACGGCTAGCGCTCTGACGATTTTCTGAACCCAAGCCAACAAAATATTTACCTGATGATAATCATGTAAAACCCGCCCAATCTAAATCATAACCTAGTTTAAAACGAGTACCATCAGGTTTTGGGTCTGCAAGTCGTGGTCCTATAAGTAGTGTTCAATATTTTACATAAAATATAATTTTGATTTAAAATTATAAAAAATGTTAAAAATATTTGATTGTCGAATAAATTTAATAAAATTTTTTATTATCCAATGAATTAATCAATGAATTAAATATCATCGTCACTCACATTCGTCTACATTCAAATATTCAAAATGATGATATTTGTGACATTTAGAATCAAAATGTTCAACTAATCAATCTACAAATTTATTGATTCTAGAATCTGAAATTTTATTGCCAACTTTTGAATGAATTCTTGAATGTATCGTAAATATTGACTTGTGCAGGAATCAAACCAATTATTATTTTTCTGAATAATATATGCATTTTCGAGAAAGGTTAGTCATTGTTTATTTTACACCGTATTTGTCTTCAGCCCTATTATTATAATACTTTGTATAATACTCTGTGGCACGAAGACTCAACAGTGGTAAAGGTCCTTTTATAGCTGGTTTGCAGGCATAAAGAGCCTGTTAGTTGCCTATTTGCTCTCTAGCTACCACTTAACATCAACAAACCGGCCATAGTTGGACGGGTGGTCCAAATGGACGCTTGAAAGTTAACATTCAGAGCGGAAAACGTCTCAATATAGTCGGCTATAATCTAATAAATCAGTCTTATTTCGTATTATATAACTTATAAGTTATAGGAAAATATTTACAGGAATTATATCATATTGAATTGTTCGGAATAATTTTTCGGTCACATAATCTTTGCAGAGCTGTAATTTAAATAAAATTATATTTAATAAAATATTTTTATTAAAAAAATATTTAAATAGAAGTAGAGAATGAAAAATGAAGAATTTGATAGAAAAATAAACACTCGATATAATACAGGAATTGTACAATTAATGTATTTTTAATTTGCAAGAGGACGGCAACCTGTCTCCTTCATCAAGATATTTCTCATTGAAACCCTTTATTTTTATTTTATTGGACATCTAATCATCATTACTATTCATTACTATTAACAATAAAATGTTTAATTAAGATAAGAATACAGTACATCAATGATAAAAATATTGATTAATTCAGACAAGTTTCAGTCCTCTTGCAAATTAAAAATACCTTGACTGTATATACAAGGATTGTTAATGCTCATTGCGTGTATTCTGGATTGGATTTCTTCTATCTATGACTGTATATGAAATGTTAAAAGGAGTAGAATTTTAATTTTTAGTTATGATTAATGTAAAGCATGTACTGTAAAACATTCCTAAAGATTAAAAACAGGGGTCGTCAGGAGATATAGAGGGGGCATTTTGATACAATTTTCTTAAAATACCAAGGGGGTATACAAAATTCAAAAATAACAAATAGGGTTAGGTAAAAATAAGACTTTTTCCAACTTTAAAGGAGGGGTATTTAGACTACTTTTCCCCTTGGCGACTCTTGATTAAAACTCTCCTTTTTGTAGAAATTATTGCTATTTCTAAAAGCTAGAGAAATGAGATAGTTACAGAAATAATAAACTTACTGAGTTCTCAAATGCTAAGTAAAATCTATAGTTTTGTGCAATCATATCAAAACATGATGAATCATTTCTACTGCACTGGCTCTGACCACAAGCTCCATAGACGTCAATATCAATATATTTATTTAACTTGTTTACTAGCGATTCTCTATTGCTTGGAGTATTACAATTGCTTACAATCCAAGCAATGTTTTTATTCTTTTTATCAAAATTATTAGTATTTTTTCTCTTATTTGTCTTACATTTACTGACCAAACCGTAGGGCACATATATGTCTGAATCACTTCTATAGCTCATTATCCAATTAATGTGTTTTACTAATGGCTTAATCACATCCTCTGGTGTATGGTTTGGTGATTCATAATTGAGCAGGACCCATTTCTGACCTCTTACATGATATTCCGGCAGATTTCTAATATCAATGTCTCTCCAGTGAAATAAAATGACATCACTTTTTGGTAAATCTCTCTTATTGTCATTTAAAATGCAATTAGAATAACTACAATTAAGCTTGTCCAGTTTAGCAGTTGCCCATTCACTACTACTGAATAATTGGGTCCATAATAATATTTTGTAGTATTTTTTCAAGTTATCCTGCTCAAGATGATGCTGTGTCATAGACGACGAGTTGATATTTGATAAATAAGTATGATTTGATATAATGATTGGTGATTTTGGTTTTAACTTGTTATTGAACCAAAATTTTAATAAATAGTCCCAATTGTATAACAATATTAATGTTATTATAACAATAAATACTAATATCTTTTTCATATTTATTACTTTATTATTAATAAATATAGAATTAACATTGACACTTATCAATTCTAAAGTGCAGTGAATATTACAAACATATTAATAACTTACTGTAACTAATAATTTCCAGAAATATGAGAGTTTATTATATCCTGAAATTATATCTAATTTGTTTATATTTAATGTAAACATTCTTGGAATTATAAAAAAATCATTGATTACATTAATTATTAAGAATATTTCTAAAAATTATATAAATAGATATTGAATAAGAAAACAAAAAATATCTGTACACTATTTTATAACAAACAGTTTATGTCTATAGGAATTCAAAACATATTTAATATATGACAAACATTATCTTCAAATCAGAAACAAACTCATTGCTAAGGCATAGCTTATGCTTACAACTAGTACAGATAGATTCTGAAACGGACATAATATTCCCCATATATGTGTATAAAGTTTTGGAAATTTGAATTTATCTTACCTCTGCAACATTTCTAACAATCCATCTGTTGTGCAAAATTGATGCTCATTTTTCAAAATTAAATTTAAATAAATTCTTGAACTTTTGAAATTTTTTCTATTTTTAATAGAGAATTCTTAAAAAAAATAAAGTTGGATAAATTTATATAAAATTGTATCCAGTTGATGAACAGTAATTTTGGAATGCAGAATATATAAAAAGTTTGCAGAAGTAGGATAATTTCTTTCCAAAACTTTATATATAAATGTACAATATTTGAACATATTTTGTGAATAACAAGACTGTCGTAACAAGGGTTTCATTAGTAAAGTCAATTATATTTGCAATATCATTATGAGTATGGAATAATAGTTAGTGACTATTCAATAGACAAGTGACAAAGCAATAGCATACAGCATAATGTAAACAATGAGTTGTCTACTTTTTAAAATGATTTTTTATTATATTTCAATTATTTAGTATTTAAAATTGGCCAAAGTTTTATAAATAGACAATAAATCTACTTTAAATAGAGTAGAGTTGGATACCTTCTCAGTGAAGGAGCGCTGGTTCGATCCTAGCCAGGGGCATCTCAACTCTGTTGATTTTTTCAAAAAAAGCATTTATCGTTCTCACTTGCCAAATTGTTCTCACTTAAATGTTTGCAATGATATCGTATTGTTATAGAAGGAGTGAAATAAAGTGCATAAATTAATTTGAAACAATGTGAATAGCTGAATTTAATTTGATGTGATTGACTGTTAATTGTAAAATATAGCAAATTATATATGATTGATCTATTAGGTCATATTTATTGTTACTAGGATGAGAAATAATTTATTTTGTCGAGAAACTTTCTCTGTGGAAGGTCAATGTTACACTGTTTTGCGCTTATAAATGGAATGATTGCAAATGATATTGGAAAGTAGGAGTGACTGCAAATTAGTTTAGAAAAGTTGCAAGTTAAAATGGAAATAAAGCCATACTTTGAAAATATTAAATTTATTTCTAATATTGTACCAATAAATTTTGCCGAATAGTTAAAATAAACTATGCGGACAATCCTAATAGACCATTTCCCCGAATAACTAATTCTCGATTGATTAATAAACCGAATGATTAGAAACTATATCATCATTTTATTCGAGGAAGTGGTAATTCGGGAAAGTGGCCACCTGTGATAGTGGTGGATTAATAATTTAGAAGAAGGATATATTTAACCACAACCTACTTTTAGAAATTTGATTTTTAGCTTTTTATAAATTTCAAATTATTGGGAAATGGATTCATAATTGGTTTGAATTTCAATTGATGCTTAAGTAACTTTAATATTACGTTTTATGTTATAACAGAATTATATTATGAATCTGTTCGGAGATTTGGTTTATTAAGTACGAGATTAATAATAAATATACTTTAATCTACATAAATCATCTATTGGAGAAATAAGCATTTTATAATTATAGATTGCTCATAATTTCATGCAATATATCACAAATTAATAACAGTTATTTCATTCTTATTTTCATTTCTTTTTTAATATTATTTTTGAGACATAATTTAGCTCTAAAATGCAAACGCCTTATACATTAAAACAGATATCTAGGTTTTTGTTTCTTTGGTCTGAGTTTGAAGAAATCAGAATAAGTTGTTTATTTTAATTGAATTTTCACCATTATATTGCATGAAATATTAATACAGTCCGGAAAAAAGTTATATCTTAAAATTATGTAGAAGTGAAAAAATGGCAAGCACGTTACTCATTGGTGTTCTTATAGATAATTCACGTGTGTGTTATTGGCACTGTATACTGTAACCACCCTGATTAAACACCTGACGCAATCTTTTGGAGCACATGTGCGTACTGTTATTTGTGT
>JAQFXN010000081.1:0-31334 GCA_034693365.1 Liacarus xylariae | reverse complement strand
CAGTGGCAGTGGCGGCGGCATTCAAGCCCATGCTAAACCTATGGACGTGGGGGGGTGGCAGTGGCAGTGGCGGCGGCGGTGGGGGGGGTGGAAACGAATCTATATACTCCTTTTTCTTCGAAAGCGGAGTTAAAAAGTGATTTTTTTTTGCAAAATTATTAAGTGCTTACTATAGGGTGGGTTCACATTATATGGAAGAAAAAGTTAATTTTTGAAATTTTTTTATTCTTAAAGAGCTCCTGTATAAATTGTTATTTGCCATTTCTCTCGCCTTTAAGATAATATTACAATATAACATACTTAGGCCAGTTTTCTTCTCATTTATCACCCGTGTATTGAGATTAGATTCAAATGTCGACTAATATGGTGTTCCAGTCCTTAGAACTCTCCGAAGAAGACCTAATTTGCGTTTAGTTGCATAAGAATTAAGCAATTTCGGTATTTACTATAAGTGTACAGCAGGGGTATAGCCAAGTAGGTATAGTTTTAGATTGTGCAAAATATACTCCTGATTTTTTGCGCCTCAGTACTCAGCAAAAAAATTTGATTTTTACCTAACTCCCCCTTCCATTTGCATTTGTATAATTTTGAAAAACTGTACCTTTGTGACTTTTAAGAAATACACAATTCCTCCCCTCTGACTAGACTGACGTTGGCTATTCCTGGTGCAAGGAAGGATATTTGTCTTGGTTAGTGTTAATAACATTATATAAACTCCATTAGATTTTTCGCCTTTTCTGGAATTTGTTTAGATTTTTAAAATATTCTTTCAGATAATTATATATTTCTATGATCAGCTAAATCCTAATAAAGACCCAACGAAAACTTTGGCTAATTTTAAAATCAACCAAATTATAAATTTTTCTTAAGAATCGAAGTTCTATTCCTTAACTCTAAGAATGTTTCAATTCTTAAGCACTAGAATTTTGGTATCAGTTAAATAAGAGTTATGTGTTTTAAACGAAATACAATTGCTAAATTGAAATTTTTGTAAACTTTTAAAGTAAATTAAATATTAATTAATTTAAAAATTGTTGAAAAAAACTCAACTCTTATGTTAAAAAAAAGAGTATTTCTTTTTATTGACCTTAACTTCTATTATAGATACTTTTGGACAAATGATTAAAGTGTTCAGGGCATATAAATTGAGACTAAATTATGAAAATTCATTAATCATATCGAATTAAATTAAGGATCTGATTGTTGTTGTGATTAATTTTGGGATAAATTTATTTTCTTAAAATTATTGTTTCAATACTTATTTAAAAATATTAGTCAAAAAACAAGTGTAGAAAACCAAAAGAAATCTTTTATATCATATTTGGATTATAAGAAAATTAGTGGAATGTCTACTCTTATTCAAGCTAGCGGTTCAGGTATGCCTCCTAACAAAGGTCCTGGAAAAAGAAAACCTCCTGCTGATCGTCCACCTGGTGATGATCCAGGACAAAAGAAACCAAGGCGGATAATTCGAGTAGTGAGACTTTATTGGTCAGAGGGAACCCCTGCACCCTATCGAGTACATAATGTACGAAATAGACCTCGTTTTGTGAATATAAATGGCGGAATTTATCAATTGCGCGGGTATTGGAATGAGTTCCGGCTGCAGAACAATAACAACCCGGCAAAGGGGGCGAGCAATCATTGGTGGCGAGCGGTGTATATAAGGGAAGACAATACAGGCATGAATCCACAAGTCGTTACACAAACGCCCCAACAGTACGACTTGTATGGCGAAGGTATTGATCCTGGTGATCTGATTACACAGAGTCCTGGCTTGCAGTATTATAATGACCGGGGTGAATTCCAATTTGTACCGTATATGCCAGCAAGGAGATGGGGTGTAATAGGAGAAGAACATCAACCACCATTTCCTCAGCCACCACTTCCTCAGCCAACACTTCCTCAGTCACCACAGAGACCACATTCACCACACAGACCACCTGCACCACCGGCAGCAGCGATAGGAGTGAATCCAGAGAGGATAGAACAAGAGCAACAGCAACAAGAATTGGACCCAGAATTATATCCCATTTACATGGCCTTAGCATATAACCCGGGTGAGGGTAGAGGTGCGGGTAGGGGAGGGCCACTATATGTTGCAATGAACCCTTTGGAACCACAAGAAGTGTCAGAAGAAGAATCAGAAGAATCAGAAGGAACAGACAGCTCAGGAGGAGTGCCAGGATTTCCGGTACATTTAGAATATCCAGACTATGACCCCGAAGAAGAAGAACCACAAGAGGAACAACAGCCAAATCAAGGAGGAAGAGCGAGGGGAAGGAATCGTGGAAGAGGTGTTGGAAGAGGCTGGCGATGGAGTGGTGGAAGAACGAGGGGAAGGGGTGGTGGAATGGGTCGTGGAAGAAGTTAGAGTAGAGGTACAAACAGACAGAGGATTAAATAGAATTGATGTAAAAATTTTGTGAACGATTAAAGTGAAACTAAAAAAGTGGTCAAAAGAAGTCAATAATGAGTTCTATATTTCATTTTACACTCATTTCAAACAAATCGAAAATAAAATTCCAAATTTTGATCAAATTATCGTAAATTAAAAAATATTAGTCAAAAGGTTATGAAAATCAGATATAATGTGATTAATAAAGGATTATTACATGAATTCATAAAATAAAATGCTATAAAATATTAATACTATAAACGAGTGCAATACAGTATAAAAAGGACTAAAAGTTCGGAATTGCAAAGAATTGAAAATTCTTTTTACAGTATTTTGTAAAATAATAAATTGATTTCAGTTTCATTTTTTAAATAATTTCATATAATTAAATGGATTCTAACCTTTGAACAATTGTTTTATTTATTTAATTTGTATTTAAATTAAAGTTAATTTACTTTGAATTGAGTTTTGTTTTGTTTACCAAAAGTACTGTTATATTGAAAGCAGTAGTTTTTATGCAATGTTTACCCTTTGTATGTAAGCAATTGCGCGCTCACACGAGCCCTTATTACATTGGGTCTCACAATTCAGAGGCACAAACCAATAACAACTTATAAAAAATATATGCATTGTATACAAAGGGAAGCATTGAGTACTGCTTATTGCTGAATATAAATGCCAACCCCTCTAATATAGCCCCTCATGTATATGGTTCACAACAAACTACGGCATAATATATCGACAATTAAATATGAAATGAAATATAGAATGCAGTCTTAGTATTGGGGGAACCATCAAAATTGAGTTGTCAAAGCGTTCATTAGCTCATTTGGTTTTAACATCGGGGCTACACAGAGAGGATTCACTTTACATTCTGTGCTCACATTAAGCAATGCTTGCCTTTGTATACAATGCATATATTTTTTTATAAGTTGTTATTACTAATAACTTATTAGTTTGTGCCTCTGAATTGTATAATAGAAGATGTATTATTCAATTTTTGTATCGCTGCCAACCCTAACAGTAGTAGAGTTTTACTATACACTACCATTTTTTTAAAAAGTTAACACCTCTTGCCAGTTTCAATATCAATCCAGCTTGATCTATTGATTTTAACAATTAAAACATTTATTCTGACTAATTCGCATATGCTGAATCGACTAGTGATAGTTCCAAACACGAAAATGGAGTATTATTTGAAATAGAGGGCGTTGTAAAAAGCAGTCGAAAAATTTTATATTTGATTTTGAAAACTGAGAGCTTGATTCTGACTAATTTTCATATGATGAATCGATTAGTAGTAGTTTCGAATACAACTAATAATAATATTATTATAAATGACATAATTTACAAATTTTTGATTAATTCTGCAAGAATTTAACAAAATTTGGCCGAATTCATGCAAATAATGATGAGTTCTGGAAGAATCTGACAACAATTATGTTCTTTTTCTAAGAATTTAAATAGAATTTCACCGAGTATACAAAAACGGTGCTTTGATAGCCGTTTTCTCAAAATTAGATGCGTGGGATATCTCTAAATTGCTCGTTTTTTTGCGTCACAAATGGAAGGGGGAGTATTTTGCCTATACTACCTTGTGCTCATCCCTAGGATAAAGTATATTTCTCTTAATGTTAATCATATTTTCAATGTTTATATAATGTCTAAAAAAACTAGAAAACAAAGTTCTAAATTATTAATGCATTAATTTTACGTAATTATTAAACTTAATATTTTCAGTGATTTTATTAAAAATTAACTCATTATTCCTCTAAATGCGGGTACATTTTATGCTATGCGTGCATTGAATATCATTCCGCTAAATCCGGTTTTCCCTTATTTGCGATTCCCTTATTTGTGGGTTCTTTAACATTACAGTCCCATAGAAGCTGCCGGTGGAGCTATAAACGTTCCTTTATATGCGAATTCCCTTATATCCATGTCCCTTAAAAGCGGGATAGATTGTATCAATATTATCAGATCGGGAGAGGTTGGGCTCAGAGACTGTGTATAAACTTTATTTCATTCAAAAACATCATTACATTAAATACAATTCAAATATAAATTAACTGTAAATAACTTTCAAACATGTATTTCAAGTAAATCTAATTCGTGTTTAGGTTCGGATAGAATTGAGTAATTTTGAAGACATTTTTGGGAAAAATTATGATTTATTTAATTGAGATTTGTCTGAACTTTATTTAATGTAATATTGTTATGAATGACAAAGTTTATGCCCAATCTCTAAGTTCCACCTCCTCTCCCGATCTGCTAATATCGGTAATAATACTGAATGTGTAAACAACAGAACTACTCTATAATTTGTGTTTTATTTATTTATTCAAATAAACAATTCTTTTAGTTTGTATTCATTGAATGAATCAATTCTTTATGAAATGCCAAACATATACTCACTCTATGATTGAGCCGAATATGAATTCAATTTCAATATAAATTCTTTCCCACAATAACTTAGTTCTTATAACATATGATAAATGATAAGCGATAACGTATTTTAACATTGGTCAGGGTCTTTTCACATTTAATTCAGTGATGTGGTATGAGGTCTGTTTTTAGATAAGATTTTGAAACTGAATCATATCTACTAATACTAACTCTATTGAACTCCATTCAAATCTATAGAGTTTGTATTAATAGATATGATTCAGTTTCAATCTCTTATCTAAAAACGGCCCTCATATCACATTTTTATCACTGATTTAATTATATTTATTTAAATTACTTTTCAGGAAATTTCAAGAATGAATTCAATTAAAGTAACAAAATTTGTTGAAATCGTTACAACAGTTTCTGTTATTCATTCCTCAATAGAATATTCTAATACAGAGATATAGAGTGGAGAATCATTTCAAATGGTCGGACAAATGTTTGATTCTAACTCATTGGCTTTGAGTTTTATATTTGATTAATCTTTAACCGAAAGATTAACATTAATATCAAATAATTCAAAATAAAAAAATATGATATAATGTCTTAATTTTGAGACGTTTTCCCTTCTCTGGGTGTTGACTTTCAAACGTCCCTTTGGACCACCCGTCCAACTATGACCAGTTTGTTGATGGTAAGTGGTAGCGGGCGGACTATAAAGCACCGAAACGGCTTCTTATATCAGCTAACTAGTCATAGAAGGACATTTCGGCCTTTACCAATGTTGAGTCTTTTAAAAAACATTTTCAAAATATATCCCTCTATACTTCTTGACTCGTCCTACCTTGGCAACACTAAATTTATTATATAGTAATTTATATGACGAATATATAAAATACTTTCATTCATTGATTTTCATTAACGCCTTTTGTACTTTTCGGTGTAGACGTAGTTGCGTCATAGTGTCTAATGCACTCCTTCTAGAACAAGTGACTTCTCATTGCTAGCATATCTGATAGAGAGAGTAGTTGAAAAAAGTTTAAATAAATTGACATGACTAGCTGTGCTCGAACCAGCGATCCTTCGCAACAATAAGGCGAGATCCATACCTACTGAAGTATCTCAGCTCCTGTAAAATATTATTTCAACAATATAATAATTTTTTTATTTAGTATTACGCGTCTTATTAATGGAATGATTGTGTAAATTAATTAATTAATTTAAAGTATAAAATATTGTAGTTAAATAAATCTAAATAAAATCACTATAATAAGTATTTTTTATCCTGGGGATCCCCACTAGAAATTTTAGAAATTGTCTCAAAATTCTTCCTTTTTTACTCTGAATCAGCCTAACTTAACCTAACCAGACCAGACCTGAGCCAGCCTACCCTAACCTTATAATTTAGTTATTTTAATATAAAAATTCATAATAATTTGAAATTTGAAAAACATTGCTATAAAATTTTAAAAAATTTAACATGTAAATAAAATTATTCGTGAGAAGATAGAACGTAAAAAGGAGAGGAGAGGAGAGCGCAGCTTATTTGAGCATGTTAAATAGAATATAGAATATATTAGAATTGGAACATGATTTAAATAGATGAGCTTGAAGCGATAATAAATATTGAGAAAAACAACCTTTCACCTTAAGCTGTTTAGAATATATCTTTTCTCTATTATTACTTATAATTCACTCTGGACAATATATAGTATTCTTATTTTTTAATACTCAATTTTCTGATTAAATGCAGTGTTCCAGATCATCTTGTGCCCATTCATCAAAATAGAAAAATAGAAGTTTCCGATCTATTATTTAAAAAAATGTTCTTGATAAATGATGGATATGTGTACAGCATATAAAATTGAAGAAGAAAATAAGAATAAAAAACAAAATAAAAAGAACATTTTTATAAAATTCTTAAAAACTTTTAATACATTAGTTTATTATATAAAATAGAGAATAAAAATAAGAAAAAAATTATAGTATTTTTATCATTAAATTCTGTAATATTTTTTTTTTTGCATTTAATTTATTTGATAAACACATTATAAAACATTAAACAAATGGCTAAATGAGTAAATAACTCATTGCACTGAGATTTTTAATTAATTACTTTAATACAAATAAACCTGAAAAGCATGTCCTATTTTGCAGAAACAAAAATAATACAAAAGACATTAATTTTCTGGCAAAACATTGTGTTAATTAAATCATTTATATTGTGCTGAAAAATGGATATTATTTTTAGCCCAAAATTCAATAACTTTCTTATATAATGAACTGTAACTAAAAATTAGTTTAAAAATTACACATTTTGATTGAGCATTATGGAATTTTTTTTTTGAATAATTTTTATTTTGGTTAATTTTACTCATTAAGAGATACAGTGATTTCTCGATTCTGTTAATCATTGATTCTGTTAACACATGGATTCTATTAACCTATACGTTAAACCCAAAACCATTTCTATAGGCTGTAATACTAAAATTGATCGATTCTGTTAACTTTTGATTCTATGAACTAATCGATTTCGTTAACAAATATTCAAAACCAAAGCTAGGGATTTGTGAATAAAATATACTGGATTCTATGAACTTTTGGATAAACTGTAACTTTACAAAAACACTTTTTCTGTTTTGAATTTTTGTTTATAATTAAGATTGTGACATTGGTGCTGGCGCATTGGTTAAAGTTGAGCTAATTGTACAAATGTTATAGTGAATATTATGGGCTTGATTTATATAATGTGTAGTCAGGGATGTCGAATGGGGGTATTTCGAGATAATTATTTTCTAGGCAAGATATCGCCAAAATAATCAATTAGTAGTATTTACCACCTTAAAGGGGAGTATAATTTTGAAAATATTTGCTCCTCCCCTACCAATTTTTGAGAAACTTTAATCTTTCAAATAAATTCGATGAGTTTTCGATACATCCACCTAAAATTTTGTCATCTATTTGAGGTGGGAAGTACTCCTTAATGACTATTTTGGCCATATCTCGCCAAGAATGTAGTAATCTAATTAAATACCCTTTCAACTTCTCTGGTGTAAAGTAGTGGTCCAAAACGGGACGGTCCGTATTTTCCTTTCAAAAAATCTGATATGGTAGGGTCGAACCTATAGCTCTAAAACGTCGCATCGGACAGGTTTTAAAATACTGGAACGAATTTGACCCGAAAATCAAATATGTAAATACTATGCGCTATATTTTAATAAAGAAGTTAAATATTAAAAATAAAGTATTAGAAAAGTATTCCATTTCACTACCATTAAACTATAATGATATTTCTGATAAAATGTCTAATTTAAATTAAAATAAAGTGGACAAAATGTTGTTTCTTATTTCTAATTTCGATATTTGTTAGCTAAAAATTTCGGATCGAACCGGGCACAATAAGTTATATTTTAAATTAGATAAAAATTATAATTTTTTAAAATTTTATTTAAGTCGAAAATGCAATTTTGGCGATAATTGATATTTAGCAGGCATGGGAATCTCAGGGGGTATTCTATTCTTGCGAAACCAGGGGTATTCCTGCCCATGGCGTTATAATTGCCAAATTTTAGACAGGGGGTCCAGGGTAGTGTATTGCGCAATCATCAAATTCTATAGTTTAATTAAAAATCACGTAATTTAACAGAATTTAGCAACAATTTGAGAAAATTCTGTTATTTTCTAGAACTTTACAGAATATTTTTAAAAACAACGCCGTTTTCTTGAGATTGCTATGGGGGAGGGGGTTATCTTGCGAGCGACCTAGGAATATCCGGCCAAAATCTCAGATAGGTATTCCGGGCTGGAACCCCCTTTCTTCATCCCTGATATTCATTCGTATTTTCTAAAAAGTAAACATGTATATCCTAATCGATTCTGTTAACTCAATGTCTCCAACCAAACCCGTTAACAGAATCGAGAAATCACTGTAATATCAAATAAAGACAAAGCAATCGATTAATCGATAATTTTGAACAGTTTTTAGTCATTGAGTCAATCGTTTGTTATTTAATTGAAAACACTTTTAATTAATTATTTGTTAATTAATTAATTAGTTTTTAAATAATTTGCATTCATTTAACCAATAGTTTTGAATCAATAAATAGACAAACAATTAGTGAATTAACGATTAATTAATGAACGGATGATTGAGTTGTCTTATAATGGCATACATTCGGGTCAGACCTCGGAATAGGAGACGGAATAATGAGTGCGAAACACGGGTTAAGAGCTATGAGAGCAGAGCAGAGACGACGGGTTTGGCCACTCTCTGCACAACCGACCAATTGATCCCTCAGTTCTATCCGAACGAACCGAATCTCATAAACACTTCGCCCGAACTGATGGCCACTTATAAACGACAACAGCAAGTGTTGGAACAGTTGAGACACAACAAGAAACTGAAACGAAATGATTGGAGACGTTATGACAATTCATGTTATATCGAATCAAATGGCGAACCCTTTTATACAGTTTTGGTTAGAGTCAAGTCCTCTCCAGAAAACAAACCCACAAAACAAGAAGTGTTTAAGAATTTACGAAAGTTTGGCCGAATTGAGGACATTGTCGTGGAATCGGTTCTCTGGGACTCATTATATCTGTTCGTCCGCTTCGATAAGAGCGAAGAGGCCTTAGATTTGTATAATAAGTCGAATAAAGTGAGACTTAATTATCGAAATCAGAAGAACATATCCATTGAAGTGATTCCAAAGCCATTCCTGTGCGCCGTCGAAGGCATTGATTCGGTGGCAGAAATGCTTCCAATCGATGGACAACTTGTCGTCGAAACCATCAAAAGCGCCGAAACTAAAGACAAATACTTCGATGTATTGAGAGACCAATTATTACTCTCAGAAACGGATCTAAAGAAAAGGCAACAATTGGTTAATATATTGGAATCGATTCTAATTGAGTCCAAATTTTACTGCAAATTCCATGTCTTCGGTTCCACTAATAATAGACTCGGATTTTGTGACTCAGATATCGATGTATTCATTCACGTTATGGACAAAAATAATTTCGATTCAAAAATAAGTCCAGAATTGGCGATAAGACTATTGGATCAAATCAAGAGACTCCTCACTAATCGACTAAAGATGTATATTCGGCCACAGATTCGTAGCAAACGCTGTCCACTATTGAGACTCGACTTCAGACACTTTGCCGATAGTCTCCGTTCGACTGGTCTTACGGTTGACTTGAGTTTAATCGATAGCTTAGGTATTCGTAACTCAGAACTGATTGCTTTTTACTGTAGACTAGAGCCGAGATTCCAGAGTTTGGCCATTGTTTTGAGATATTTGGCCAAAATTAATGGCTTTATAGGCAGTAATCAAATGTCAAGCTATGGCTTCTCTTTGCTTATCATTTATTTCTTTCAAACACGAAGTCCACCACTACTGCCAACTGTCCAACAGATGCTCCAAAAGGGGACAAAAAGTCAGATCATTAATGGTATTGAAACCGGTTTTTGTGATGATTTGAATGTTTATCGCAATCGTGAATTGAATGACTCGACAATCACTCAACTCTTTAAGGATTTTTTCATATTTTACTCGACGTTTGACTTCAAAAATAAAGTGATTTCTCCCCGATTTGGAGGGACTGTACGTAAAGATAAATACGACAAACATTTGGAAAAACATGGCGTAAAACAATCGAATGGCCAATTGTTTCGTTTGACTGACTTGTGTTGCATTCAAGACCCGTTCGACCTATACTTCAATGTCTGTCATCACATGCCTTATTCACTGTTCATTAAATTGACTGAATATATGAGAAAAAGAGCCATCGATTCGGACAACTATTTCGATGAAAACGATAACAATTTTATGGATTTATTTAACGTTTGCCAAACGGAAGATGTCTTGGATTTGGAGGCAAACTATGATTCGGACGACAACTACGAAAAAGAAAACGACATTCAAATTGTGGAGACAATAGTGAAGCCATATATAGGACAGCATTCTATCGGTAAAGTAATCGCTAACTTTGCTTCAAAGCCGTCGACCCATGACTTAGAGGTAAAGTTGAATGAAATGACAGAAAGAATAACGAATTTCTTTCGAAATATATTCAAAAAAGGGTTTCAAATGAAATGCTTTCTATTGAAACATTCGGCCATTAATTTGGGCCAAAACTCAACATTTGCTAAATTCATATTCAGTTCCCAACGAATTGACAAAATAGTAATTAACGCTAAGAATAGAAAATCGGCACTAATTTCCATTGGCGATAGAGTAAAGGGTTTGTGTTGTGTCGATAGTGAAGCACTTATAACCGAAGCGATTATCAAAAACGAAAAGAATTGTTTCAATACTAACCAATGTTTGGCCGCTTTTCAGATCGAAGTAGAGTTGAGTTTAAATACTGAAACTCTAGAAATGTATTTGAATGTCAGAGCAGTTGAGGGAAACCAAACCACTGATTCCAAAGATTTTGTTGACTTTATTTGTCAGACAATCCGATCCCGTTTGGCCTCAGAAGAGCTTTTAGTCATAGACGACGACATTTTTATCATTCCTTTAAGTTCTGGTCATTAATAATGTTTTCATTTTTATACTCTATTACTATTTGTTTTCTATTTTATTACCTGTTTTTTGCCAAAGAATTGTGTTTCTTCTGATTTTCTATATTTATATCACTTTTCTTTTAATTATGTATTTGTCATAAAATTTGTGTTTTTTCTCAATCAAATTCATTTAAATAGTCGTTATTATTATTGTATTTGTATTACATTTATTGTAATTCAAGTAATTCTGGTTTTCGTTGTATTTCAATAAAAAATTACTTTTTTAGTTATAATTTGTTTAATGATTTATATTAGTATTTTGTGTTTGTTTTGCAGTTTATTTAAATCTCAAATAACTTAATTTGTTTTTTGACACTTTGACCACTTGTCACTTGTCAGCGCCTGTGCGGTAAATTAGAGCCGTTCCGACAAAAGACATTGTTTGGATAGTCGCACAACAGGTCATCTGCGCTCTCATTGAATAGGAGACCGTCGGGACAGCAGTGATGGTATGGACGGAAAGCCAGGTCACAGACATAGAAGCACTTGCAGTCAAACTCGTCGGCGTAAACACCACCCACTTCTTTGCAAATCTCGTAATTGATTTTTGGCTGAATTGGGGCTGAAAAACAAGAATTCAATTTATCTAAACATTTAAAACAATTTAAAGGTTTATTATATTTACTTATTGTCTCTTTCGAAGTCTCATCTCTACCTATAGTTGTCGTCATTTCATTTCCATCAGTACTACTATTAACTTCAGTGCCTAATGTCGTGTTGATTGTTATGCTTTCTGCTGTAATAACTACCGGTTCTTTGGCCGTGAGATCCACTAAATTGTTATTTCCTATGAGTGCTATCGAATCATTTGTTAGGATAGAGTTCTCACTATTTTTAGTGGTATTTATCACTGAATTCTCATTTTCGATACCAGTTATCCATATCTGAGTTGAACTATAGCTTGAATTCTCATCATTTGGAGAAAGTGTAGTGGTTTGGAGATCAGTACTAATTCTGGTGCAGCAGATGTCTAACAGTCCTTCAGTCACTTCATTGAGCTCTCTGTCCGTTATATTTACAAACGATTCTTCAGTTACTAATTCTTTATAATTCTCAATGTGTTCTACATTTGGTTCAGTGATTGAATCGAATTTTGTGTTCAAAACAGTTTCTGTCACTTCATTGTCGGTAATTATCTTAACAGAAGATTCTGTTGATTCTGATTGTGTTGTGCTTTCATTTAATGTTTCACTAAATTGTGTGAAATTTTCTATTGAATTCTCAACTGATTTAGTTGTTGTGCTTATAGACAAGTCTTGTGGCGATTCAGTAGTACTCAAAATATTAGTTTCAGTACTTAAATTGGATTCTGTGCTAAATTCTTCAAATTTATTACTATATTCTGTCGTTTCTAATTGTGACGTCTCATCAGTGCCTCCAGAGCTTACATTCAATGATTCAATCGATTGAGTACTGGAATCTGATTCTATAGTACTTTCTGTAATTTCTTTGACTGAATTCAACGAATCTTCAGTCGATTCAAAAGGTTTTGTATTTGAATCAAATTCTGTAAATAATTCTGTATTTTTATCATTATTTTCTGTAACTAATTGTTGAGTACATTCATTCGGTGTTTCAGTGAATTGAGTCACACTTTCTGTTTGTGTAGTTATGGAAATATTTTCAACTGTTTCTGTTGTGCCAATCAGTGACTCCTGTGATGATTCAGTTGTGATAATATCTTTAGAATCAGACATGAGTGACAAACTTTCCAGTTTTAGACTATCACTCGATGTTTGTGTTGGAGATTCAAAATTAGTATTCAAAACAGTTTCTGCTCTTAAATCAGATTCAGTAACCAATTCTTTAAAGTTGTAATTCTCTGGACTTTTAATTAATTCAGTGGTCGATTCAGAAATTTCTTCATTTCCTTTTATTGTAGACAAATTAGGCAATTGAATAGTAGTAGAAGTAGTAGTATTGTCCACAACTGGTGATGTCGTTTCATAATTATCAAAAGCATTTGTTGATTCGTTTGATTTTTCAGTTGATTGTTTGTAATATTCTGTAGTTATGGCAGTCATATCACTAACTTTTAACTCAGTGTTTAATTCTGTCAAACTTTGTTCAGGACTTTGTGTTTGTAATTCGAGTGATTCACTCAAAGTTGTATTTTCATTACTATTAATGGATATTTCTGTTGTCGAATCAGAATTTGCATCAATATTTCCGATATTATATAAGTCTGTTGTGACCAAAGCAGAGGGTAAGGTTGTAGTTAAAGTGACATCAGTGCTTATAGTATTTTCATCGCCAGTATTCGAGTTATTCGTTGTATTAACTATGGATTCATTTTGGTTCAAATATAAATCAATATTTTCATTAAGATTTAGATTTCTATCAGTTGTCTCAAAAAGTGTTGATTGAGTTGTTGTTTCACTTTTAGAGTAATCCTTTCCTAATGATGAAATTGTGGTGGAGGGCACAGGTGTTTCTGTGGTCGATGAATCTGTGTGTCTTACAGTTATATAATCAGAAATTGTACTTTTCTTATAGTTTTCATCATATTTTCGAGTTGTAGTCAGACTTTGTGTTACTGTTGTCTTATTATTCGGTCCGACACTAAAACTATTTGCAGCAAATTTAGACACTTTTGTAATGCCATAAATGACTTTTCCATTTTGGTCTAGTGTTAGGTACGTAGCGCTGGACAACCATTTATTTTTATCCAGAATCTCATCCAAATGTTTATCCATTTGTTTGTCATTATTTGGCTGAATGTGTTGTGAGCCCACAGTTCTTAATGGATCGGTTGGAGTGTTATGTATAGGATTTTTAGGTATTGGCATAGAGTTGGGTAGTTTGAGGAATACGTTTGCCTGCATTTGATTCAATGCAAACGTATTACAAGTGGAGAACTGAGGCAAAGCACATATCTTCAGGTCGTCGTTCCAAAGGGTGCCCTCAGGACAGCTCATTTCGAACCACTGCCTGTAGTGGCAGTGCCAGTATTTGCCACAATCCTCATGTCTGAACATACTGTTGGGTACATAACATCGATTGTTATAGGCATTGATATTTTGTCGAACTGTGACCACAGTTTGTGTGCTCTGACAAACAATTTTATTGTTGGGAACACAAACTTTCTTTCTATCATCGAATGCCTGTCCATCGGCACAACACATACGCCAGACTCGTATGTGATTGCACTGATAGAAACACCTGCAGTCAGATTCCCTATAATAGCCTCCATATTGTTGGCATATATTTAATAAATCTAATGGTGTCTGGGCTTCCGCTGAGACACAAACAGTGGCCAAAATAAGGAGGGCTTAAAAATAAATAAACAAATTCTTAAATAATACAAATATTTGTAATTAGGTTTTATAAATTCTCGTCTATTTTAAACAAACATTAAAAGTAATGTAAATTAATTTTGAATTCAAATCAACAAAATTGCATATTTTTGATATTGCAATTGTAAAGCTTCAAAATCTCATAGACTTGGAGTAACTGTCGAGTTGGAACAGAACTCCAATATAAAGTCTCTTAACTTATAATAACAATTCAAAAGAATTTCTGCACAAATATGTTTGTGTCGAGGATTTATTTTTCTTAAGCTTTTGAAAATTTGACTTTTAAGCCAAGGAAATAAAGTATCGGTAAATCATAAAAGTATTTAAGAGGAATAAAATAAAAGTAGATCACAGATCAAAATACTTATTAAATTAATTTATATAAAAGTAATAGTACTGAACAGTAAAGATCTTGCCAACTCTAGACATAGTCTATAAGACTTTATACAAACAAAATACTGTAGAAATAATTGAGACTCCAAACTCGTTTAAACCACTACTAAAAACTTTGCGCCAAAATATTTGGGTACTTGTTATTGTTCATTATCTTAGAAAACAATTTGAATATAGATTTAAGTTTTAAGCGTTATATGACTATATGTTAAAAAGGCCCAAATATCAATTAGTGCAAATTACAAAATAAATATACTCCTCAAAGTGTTTCTCAAAGTCTAATTAATACAAATTTATTTAATAAATAATAGATGCAATAAAAATTTAATAGATTATTAAGTTTTTAATTAAAAGAAGGCATAGGTATTTGTGAATTTTCAAAGTAGACTCTCAACAAAAAGTCTACAAGTAATTGACATAAACTATACAAGTATTTGAATATTTTTTTAATTAAACATGCGTAGGTCCGAGTCTGATTTGAAAATTTACTAACACATATACCAAAACATAAACAAATAATTTGGAAGGAAAGCATTTTAGTAACCTTTGTTCGCACATGCGCTCAATTCATAACTTGTTTATGCTGTCCATAAATCAAAAAGCAAATAGTAAATTTTGTGTAAATAGAGTGAATAATTTTATTAATCGCTTAAAACTCTGTAAACAAGAAAATGGGAAACAGTTTGTTTATAAATTATAAATAAATTATTTAATTCATTAATAAAAACTTGTAATATTCGTGTTTAGAATCCTTGCTATTTATGCAATTTTTAGGGTTCATGAAAACTCTTTGATTTTCTTTTTATTAGCTGTTTATTTTATCAGTCAAAGAATTATAGACTATGTCAAGTGTTGGCAAGATCCTTACTTTAGAGAGTATTTGATTATATTTATCAATACAGACAGTCTCCTGGAGTCAAAATAAGATTTTCTTATGTTTAATATGTTTTGTTTAATATATAAAAATTATTTCAGGTATAAATTAACAACAAGGATAAATATAAATAAAAAGTTTAAGTAAAATATTAATAACAATAATAAAACTCACCGAAGTTGATGAAAAACATTTTATTCATATGATTTTCTATAATTTATCACTGATTTAAGCACAAAATATCTTAAATCACTTGTAATATTCAACAATAAAAATGCTTAACATCTCAATCCATAGTAAGAGAAATACTATTTTTGGAAAAGTTTATGTGAAATACAGGATCCAAATTGCTATGAATTATACTGTTTTTTCAATATTCCGGTGAAATGAAGGCTAACTACTTAACGGAGAGAAGAGCACTGAGAATACATCAAACGGTTTGTACAAAACTTTAAGACTTAATCAAGAATTCAATTCAAGTAAAAGAGATGAATATTTTTCCTTTTGATTTAATCAAAAGACTCATCTCAAAAACTTATTTTAAAGGTAATTAATTAAATATTAGTACATTTATTTTTAAAAAACCAAATTGCTTAAAAGTATTATCTTTTAGAATTGGAATCAATAGTACGTTTATAATTTTCAAATGAGAAGAGCTCACAACTTCACAACTCAGGAGCTCTTACATACACTATTGAAATGTTTGTTGTGTTTATAGCATAAAGTCGACAGAGAGAGTCTTCAGAGTCATTCGCCTCAAAGAATCTTATAAACAAACTGTTTGTGTTTATTTCAAACAATTATTTGTCTCTTTTAACTTGTCTTCGCTCTACAAATTTCAATCCTATTCTTTCAGACAGAGATGACCAGAACATCAAAAATAAACTATAGTATAAGAACTATTTTGTCGTTATATAGCTTGAACCAAGGAATGTCCAATCTTGACCAATCATGACTTGAGGACCAATTTAGCGAAGTTTTATTTTAACTATAAATAACTATTCATGGATTATCAACTATTTTAACTATATCAAACTATTTTGGCTATTTTCTAAATTTTATAGTATTAATCAGGGGTCGCCAAGGAGAGTATAGACAAAATACGTCTTGTCCCAAAAGTTTTGAATTCATCGCTTTACTTTTTAAAATCAAATGCAATTTTTTAATTTGCACTTTTTACACGATAGAGGATATATTTTTAGACTTCGGGGTAATTGTTAAATCTCTCTATCAAAATGTCAGGTTATATTTAAAATAGCATGTGAGAGAGTTACCTATACCTGTCCTTTGGAAAGAAAATAATAGTCTAGCATGTTTCGGTTTGTTTGTTAGTACAATAACATCAAAATTAGTGAATTACCTCGTTGTGACATAAAGAGAAGTATTATAATAATTATCCTAAAAATATCTGTCACCAAAATTCACTATTTCTAACGAAGTATACCTCATTCCCATCACTATTCATAATCTATCCTTACATTTCAAGTACGGAACGAATTAGCATTGAATTACCTGATCATCACTTTTTAAAATTATTTGAAGCTTTAATTTCGATCTGATGTCTAAATCATTCTCAATGATTGATATTCATTATCAAAAAAATAGTTTACATTAATTTTATGTGATTTTAAAATAATATCTTAATTATATATAAATTTTTCAGAAAATTTATTAATTTATTCAAAAATTATTTTATTTTCGAAAATTTAATCTGAATTTAAAAACCACTTTCATTTAATTTATTCCAATAAAAAAGAGTCATTTAGAATAAAATATTTTATCAAATGTTTTATTTTAATATATTATACGCTTTTCAATAACCATTTGGCGGCTAAAACCGGCTCTTAATTTCTAAAACATTTGCTTATCTGACAAAATGATCTATATTTATATGAGATCAACGGCTTAAATGAAATATTCTTCACTGTCAGTTGAGGCAATAGTTCAGAGGAAAAGTAAACTGGGATATCTTAGATTTGTATATAAACGAATAGAAAGGAACCTTATATTTTTAGGTAAATTTTTATTGAAAGTTCATAGAAGACAATTCTTGAAACAAAAAACTAAAAATGCAAAGGCAGAGGGTTTGTATTAAAAGCTACGATTTTTATTTTACTAATCGTTAGAATAAGCCATTTGTCTTATCTATGCACAATTTCGACCAAATTTAGAAAGAATTTGATAAAATTCTGCTATTTTTCTAAGAATTTAGACAGAATTTCACAGAACCTTCGGTGCCGTTTTCTCAAAATTTCTACAGATCCTCTTTATTTCCAACACAATGGAAGGTATTTTGATCATTTTTGCTATACCCCTCCCATTGGCCATCCCTATCCAAATCTAGTCCATCTTTTATGAATAATTTTAGAAACATTAAAACCTACTAATTATGATTGCAATGAATAAAATTTGAAATTATCTTTCCAGCGGTGCATACAGGGGTATCCAAGGTTCGCCAATGTCAGGGGGTACGGGTGGGAGGTATTTTGAGAAAATTTTCTCAAGAAAGTAATGGAAGGTATAAAAATTTCCAAAATTTAAAAAATGTACAAGGTTAAAAATAAGAAAATTTTTGCTTACGGCGCAAAACGTCAGGGGAGGGAATTTTGTAAAATTTAAAACTCAGGGGTATTTAGTCTATACCTAACATGGTTTACCGTAGATGCATGTATCTCCTGGATCAATTCAGTAAGCACGTTTCAAAATGATTTAATTTTAAAATATGTTATAATATTCTCCCTCAAAAATCCACGAGGTTGGTTGAGCACACTGAAATTCTACATGGATAAGTCAAACCGAGGAGTCGTTTAGAAGAAAAATAACTTATGTTCTAATAATCTGAATCCTTAAATAATTAATTATATACTAATATATACTTTGAATATTAGAATTATACTTCACACATTTATCATGGAATTTAAGAATAATAGTTTTAGACTATTATAAATCAAAGTGTTTTCTAAAAACTCTTAAAATTATTAATGTTTGACTTTGTAACTGTTTTTCAGTTTAAAATATCATAAATTCAATTCTTTTTTTATTGGACTGTTATACAGTATATGACCGTTACTATCAATACTACCAACTAATCAGTCTAATAAACCAAATGCCTAAACCATAATCCATTGTCAATGAATGACAAAAAGGTCGGATTATATCAAGTTGCGTGTTATCAACCGATTGTTTATATCAACCAATTTTTCATTATAAACCTATTTAATTACATGTAAAAATCTTATCATTGATATCAAGTGTACTAGATAAATTTTTTTACAAATAAAATCTAAAACCAAGGTTAGGCTGTTTTACAATAAGCTATTGTTTTATCAAAATTTATGAAAAAATAAATTTAAAACTGTGAAATCAAGAAATAATTACTGGAAATACATTAAATTACTCTACATAATCAATAATATGTGATGCAATTTTTAAAATAAAGAATTTATGCCATAATCATCGACTAAATATTTATAAAAATAAGTTTTTTCTTTATTCAATACTGTCAACTATCGATTGTATCAACCAATTTGCTAAATTTTTGCAGGTTGATACCAACGGTCATGTACTGTAAATTGAAAATAATATAGAAAATATGATCAAGATAGTATTATGCTCAACTTATTTTCGGAGTTCTTTCGTTCTAACTGATCCCATGTCTAAATCAAGAATATTCCGACTCATTTATAAAATCTTCAAATCTTAGACTTGTTCAGAAAGAACAAACCTGTTACAGCAAGCGCACTTAACAAGGAAAGTTGACTGTTTGATTCCTGACCGCTTATTATAGAATATGACAGCATTTTATAGAATTATTGAACAATAAAATGTAATTTTAATAAAAAAAATACCTCTTTAATGCCATTTTTAAAAAATTACCTGTACTTATAATTAAAGGAATTGGAACTACTGATAAACAAAGAACTCTTCGTATCAGTGGTTATTTCATCTATACTATGGTAAAAATGCTTATACAATATTAGTCTAACTTGTGATTCAGTTCGGTTACATTATTCTTGTTGTAAACATGTCTTCATTTTTGGTCAGTATTTTGTTTATATTTAACAATTATTGCTCAATGTGATGTTTAACATTGTTTTGTATTGAATTGCTTTCAAACATAGAGTCCAAAAAACGATAGATGGATGAAATCGAGAAGAACAAAAACGAGGTATAAATTACATTATAGTCAATTAGAGTGGGTTTGGGGTTGGTCTGGAGAATGAGGTCTGAAATAGAGAGAGGGATGAAAACCATGAGGTCTCAAAACGAGAACTGACTGTATTTAAAAACTCATTTGATTTAAATACAGTATTTATATATTGATCGCAAATATAGAGTACAAACAACGGCAGAGCGTCTCTAATATAATACCTTTAATAAACCACTTCTATAAGAATATTAGAGGATTTATCAATAAGTGGCCATCGATTAGATAATATATTGAATCATATATTGAATTAAATGGAATAATATTTATTTTTATCTCTTTTCTAATTACGAGACTCTAAATAAAATAGAGTAGAGATTAGAAAAAGAAATTAAAAATAAAAATGTTCACTATATGACTGATTTCACCAAATGTATTGTACAATCAAATGAGGGTTAATTGAATGGAGAGCACAGGCAGTCTGACTGGTCTAACGAGTTATCAAATAAATTAATTGCATTACTCTTACATTTATTTAGATAACAGCTTAACATCTAATAAAATATCTAACAAATCGAAAACTCCTTAAGATATCATTTATATTATGCCATTATTTCACATCAGAATTAAGACTTTGCGCACAAATATAAGTGTTTTCAATATAGATAAATGTATAGCGAATAACAATAATATCAATTAAGGTTTAAATTGAATTGAATTTATTTCAATAATATCTATATAATGGTTAGTCAAATAATTTCCAATTAATAGCCTAAACAACACATTACAACACTCCTATCACACCATTAATAGATGAAAAAATTGATGTTTATTTTCCTGAATAACTTCATAAATAAAATTAAAGTTTTAAATTTATTTATAGATTAAATCTAAATATAAAAATCGAAATTCTTTAATGTTTTGTACTGAATGTGAGTAAATCACTAATCATTAAATGCCAGCAAATATGGTATAAATTATTTAATACAAATATTTATTTAATTTATATTAATTATATATAAATACATAAAAAAGTCTTAATAAATGGTAAGAAATCTGTTTAAATGAATGAAAGTTTATTCATTCATTCATTCATTCATTCATTCATTCATTCATTCATTGAGTTAAATAAAGTCAAAATTAAGCGAATCTAATGAGACATTGCTATCAATTATTTGCAATTCTGTACTCAAACTATATGTTTATTCAGAACTAAATTCACGTCATTTTAGATATTTTGGACACAAATAATGCAATAATGAGACCAATTAGTGGTGAGACAATCGAATGATTGACATGAAGTACAGATCCAATTACGGTAATTATAAATTACTATAACTGGGATTCCAAACGATTCTGTACTCAGGAATGAGTGACAGAATTGTATTGATTTGAGTACAAAATCATTGAATAATAGTGTTATTGAGAGACAAATGAATGGAAATATAATTAATATATTTAAACAATCGGTTCAATGCAATCACTAGAGTATACACAATAATGAGGCAGAGGTACAGGTGTTGTGACAGACAGACAGAGACATACCGTATTGGTAAGGATCGGGTGCTTCGAAATATCCGGTGACTATTTTGTTGTCTTCGGGAAAGTTCACTCTGTGGTGACCTTTGGCGTGACCTCTGGTCAGACATCCCATTTGTCGTGACTGTGCTGTGGGAGAGGTCGGGGCGGAGGCGGACTTGAAGGTGGACTCATTGGTCTCTCTCTCGTCATTAGTTTGATTCAAATCAATCTTTGTTTCCATTGTCTCACAAATCACTTCATTTTGATTGATATCTTTGTTTCTGTTTCTCTAATCTTTGGCCAAATGTCTGAATGGGTTTTGAAATAATTTGTGTGAATTGGCTGTTACTGTAGTCTCACATCAATTGCAATCGATTGGAGTGTAGTTAACATAATATACTGTAGTTATGAATCAAAATATTGATAATTAGATGACAATTGATAACAGACTTACACTTAAATACTAATCAATACAACTCTAGTCTATAGACTACAGAATCCACTGTTCATTCAATTCATTCAATACAATAGTAGTGAAAGAGTAAAAACAGATCTGTTTTGGCCTTACATTCACTCACAACTGGAATAAGGGCTCAAATTATTTGTGCAAATACTAGACCTACAGACTAGACATACAGGGCCTACAGTACTATCATTACTGAATACAACACTACATTCAATAGACAATACATTGCATTTATATGAACTAAACGAACCATAACTACAATAAGAGTGAGAAAGACTGCAATTCTCTAATACAGACACCAATTGATAGTGAGTTTGCGTAATATAATAGTGAAAAACAATTGAATTGACAGAAACAAGAGTCAGGCCTCAGATGTGAAGGACAGACACAACGGAAGGGCATCGCAAGACATTCAAATACATAGAATATTCTAATTTCAGGCTATGTCAAGGTATATGATTGAGGGGAATAGGGTTTGGAGTTATGATCGTCACCACCTTTGCATACCTTTACTTTTTTCCATCTCTGATGAAAGATATATTAAGTTTTGTTTTCACTCCTACTCTTACAACACTATTAACTTTTAAAGTCATTTCAATTAATCAAATAATAATATTTAATAATATAATTAATGTATTATTGCATTTAATTAATGTTAAATATATTAATAAGAGTTTAGTAAATATTACGTAATTTCAAAAGCAATGATTTATTACTTTTGCAAACTGAATGAATACATTAGTTAGGAATGTACTGCTGTATTATAATAGACTAAATTACTGTAAATTGACAAATTTCCAACATAATTGTTATTTTGGCCCAGCATTATAACTTTACAATAGAAGATTACAGTATTAATGTTCCAGTATTTTTTCAAATTGCCTGAATGTTACTAAATTATAATAGCAGGGTAAAGTATTTGTATCCAATAACAATTTAGACATTATTTGAATCTTTATTCAGAATTAAACTTTTAAACAACTATTAAATAAGAAAATAACGAAATAATTATTTCAATTAAAAAACTTTTGGTTTTTTGCCCCTTTTGTTCTGAAGAAATACTTTGAATATTTTTTCCATCTTTTCCACTTTTTTCACCATTATTTTCCATTAAGTGAATGAAACTTTTGAGTTAATTCTTTTTCTCTCATTAATTCATAAATTGATTAAAGTTTTATTAAACCATAAGTAGTTTAGATTACAATATGTATTAACAGATTATTCAAATTGTTTTGTTTGGTCTAAATGTTAAGAATATATTCTTATAAATAAGAATATTATATGAATTTTAATTTGATTTCTACTTCTTTCGCGATTACATCTAAATTATATATTCTATAGGAGCCTAACATTTATGCTTTCGGTCACTACAACACAGTCTCCAATATTTTGAAATACATAACAAATGCATTGTATTTAACAAATAGTCTAATAATTTATTAGTAATAAAACTATTATAGCATTTGTATAGAAATTAAAAATCAATTATAAATATATGAATAAACAGTTTTGATTATTTAATTTAATCAAAAGTTGAATACTTTTAATAAAATTTAATTTATAAGTGTTGACCGAAAACAGTGTAATTCAATGCTTTATGTAATAAAAACTTTTATAAACATTAATAAATCAAAAATAAACTCTAATTTTTGGCATTTAATGTGAAATCGCTTTGAAAGTCATTCAAATGTCTGAAATCACTATTCGTTGCCGTTATTTATGTATCAAATGATTTCATTTCAGCATTACTTTCATTATTTGGGAT
This sequence comes from Liacarus xylariae, assembly GCA_034693365.1. Taxonomy (NCBI): domain Eukaryota; kingdom Metazoa; phylum Arthropoda; class Arachnida; order Sarcoptiformes; family Liacaridae; genus Liacarus; species Liacarus xylariae. The sequence goes on along the minus strand of JAQFXN010000081.1, from coordinate 7,515 downwards.
TTTTTTGTTTAAATAAATTGTGATTTAATTATAGATTTGAATCAATTGTTTATTAATATTTGTGACAAACAATTGATAATAATTTTTGATAATATAATGAATGAATAATTAGAAGAAATCGATTCACAAAATGTCAAATGAATTGAATACCGATTTGGAGACCAGTGTTGAGTCCAGGGTTTGTCATCCGTTGACAATCCAGACGTCCATCGGTTCCAATCAATTGAATGGTCAGTCGAGTCAATCCTCACAAATAACTCCGGCGTCGATGTCGTCGTCCACTCTGTCTGCGGTCACAACTCCGGCAACTTCTCCGATGGCCACTCCGACCGGAAGTGGGAGTAGAGGTTCGACAAAGAGAAGTCAAGTGTTGAGCACAAAACGAGACAATAGTGGACAACAGACACAAAGAAGAAGTTCTTCGCGGAGTATAAAACGCAAGAAGTTTGACGACGAAGTGGTCGAAAGCAGTATTACTTACCCTAAACCCCAACGATCCAGAACTTTGTCGACAACTGCGGTCGTCTCCACCGGCGGTAAAGGAGGCGGCACTTCGTCAGCAATTGCCAGTCCATTACCGACAACAACGCCCATAATGACTCCAACGCCCGAACCCGTGGCTAAGAAAGCGAAACCTTTGCCAACGACTTCATCGAAGAGAAGGCGATATCGAAACGCACACAACAATGCACTCAAAGATATCGGTCGTTGGAAACCAACGGATGATTTGGCACTCATTATAGCCGTACAGCAAACCAATGACTTGGAGTCGGTCTACAGGAGTGTCAAGTTTTCGTGTAAATTCACAATTCAGGACATTGAGGACCGATGGTATGCATTACTATACGACCCAACCATTGCCAAAGTGGCCGTCGCGGCGATGAGACAATTGCATCCCGACGTCATAGCACAGGTGCACTCAAAGGCCATATTCAGTGAAGAAGAGGAAGCAATTCTGAAGACTGTTTTGTCTACGAGTCAGCCCTCGTCGGAGACGTTCGAACAGTTATTGTCCAATCATTCGGACGTATTTCTACCTCAAAGAACGTCCAAATCATTGTCCACTCATTGGACACTTCTTAAACACTATCACTTATTGCCGGATCAGACGGTTCAGCCATTGCCACGACATGAAGAAGTGATCAATTTTTCAGATGCAGAAGAACTGATAGATAAGGAAATACATCAACAAATGCCTGCAATCTATGGTAACTGTGCTAAAGACGACCCAATACACGAAGAGCTGCTGTTCGGCGACAGAAAGACTAAACGAGAGATTCGGTTATTAGAGAACGAAATCCCCAAATGGCAGGTCTTAGTGGACAGCATAACAGGTGTCGCGCCCTCGGACTTCGACAACCAGACTCTGGCCGTATTGCGGGGCCGACTCGTGCGCTATTTGATGCGATCGCGTGAAATCAGTTTGGGTCGATGTACTAAAGACAGTGTTGTGGACGTCGACCTCTCCCTCGAAGGTCCGGCCTCTAAGATATCGCGCAAACAGGGAATCATTAAACTGCAGCCAAACGGCGACTTCATTATAGCCAACACAGGCAAACGTCCCTTTTATATAGACTCTAAGCCAGTGTTAGGCGCAGGCAATTGTCTCAAAATTAGCAATAACTCAGTGGTAGAGATCGCAGGACTCAGATTCGTATTTCTCATAAACCAGGATCTCATCGCTGCAGTCAGGGCTGAGGCCCTCAAAAATCAAATGTAATTCAATTATTTTAAACTCGAAATCATTTTTCTAAATAAATGTAAAATTATGTGCAAAACATTATATATAATAATAATTAAAAATTTATTGATTCCTAAATGAAATGCTTTGAATGAATGCTTTGTTTAGTTTTAATACTTATAATAATTATAATAACATTTAAATTAATTTACATTTATTTACAAATAAGCGGACGAAACAGATTTGAGAGCGCGTCGAATGACGTTCCAGTCCTCCATAATGTCGGTGTCCTTAAGCATATACACAATATAAGGTCCCGAAACAGTCACGGGTTTGCGTCGCCTGTCCTGCAAACTAATCGAATCCCTATTCGCCAAATCATAGCCATAAGCGCCGGCACTTCCGTATCGTTTCTTCTTCTTCGAGAACGCACTTTCACTCCAGATATCACTATCGATACTATTCCTGTCCTCTTCCAGACGTCTAAGCTTTTCCTCCACGTCTTGTCTTATATTGTCTTTTAGTAATTGTTTTTCGCTCTAAAACACAAATTATTGTCTTTAATAATGAGTCAATCATTGCATGGGTTGGTGTCTGACCTCAAGGTTCTGTCTGTTGGCCAACAGGTCTGCTTCGTATTGACACTTAATGTTCGTGAGTTTGAATTGACTCATGATTTTCGCCACTTCTTTCCTGACTCTCATGTTTTCCTGCAATTCATCCAAAGGTTGCAAATATTCGGGTGCCTTTTCAGCCCTCACTTCCTCCAGTTTGCGCTCCACTTGAGACAGTCGTTCCACATATAACTGGTCCTTTAGTGCCAGGAATTGCTTCTCCAGATCTGTCATTTCGACCATATATTCATCTTTTCTTCGGTCGCACTCCTGTTCGTCGATCTCTGCATTCAATCATTTATAGACATTAGCCTCACATCAACTCCACTCCAATCTCAACCCAACCCCCAGCCAGTGCTCACCCGAACTCTCCTCGCCGTCAGAGGCCGACCCGGAGTCGGTCTCCGAGTCATCGTTGGTGTCCTCCTTCTCGCTGTCGATCACTTCCTCGATGTGGTCCGTGAGGTCATCCGTGTCTAAACACCTGATATGGGATTCAGTCAATTGATTGCTTGTAATCATTAGATTTCGTTTTACATTCATTTGATTTAACTCTGAATTAATGTTTGAATTAATAAACTTATTATTTGTCATCATTTTTATGGCAAACATATATCAAATAAATAAATATATATTAATATTAAATAAAATCTTAAAACAATCAAATCTATCGACAAATCATTTGAAATATTAATTTATATTTTTCACATCAATTCAATTGTCAGTAGTTTTTCATAAATAAAACCAAAATATTGTGTTTTGCAAAACCTTTGAATGCAATGGCGCTCACTATTGAGGGGAGGAGTACTAATTGCACACCAATTGGCAAATATGCGCCTGACAAATTGAGCATGTCCATCATTTGGCGCTCAAATTTGAATTTATTGATTCACATAAGTATCGATGATATGATAAGAAATTGACTATTAATTTACAATGAATTTTAATGAATAGTGTTATTAACAACTTATTATCCAATATTAAAAGCAATATAATTCATAAATTACTCATAATATGAACTCTAATACGAAAGTCTATCTTTCAACTGCAGGACAGGATAAGATAGGAATCAACCTCCTGGTCATGTTTACTCAAGGACTCTAATCCTTTCATATGCACTGACATCTACAGCATTGCCTTGTATCTTTCTTGGACTATGTTTTTTCCCATGAAGCGTTCATATTTTAAAGATTTCAAACCCAACTTTTAATTATGCAATAATTGTTATTTTTAAGGTTTTGTTTTAGCTGTTAGTCAGTCTCTATCCCTTAAAAGTGGTGGGAAGAGATATTTTCTGTCAAAGCGTGGAGGAAAGTATAATAATTAATCGGAAATAAATCGATTATTCGATATTTAGTAAAAATTAAACAAGATTATTTTGATTTTATAAACCATTCAGATTCCACATCATTTTTCAAAAGACGTGGGTAAAGGGTATTAAAAGCTTTTTAGGGATTAACTTTATTTTCGCGTGGCGTAACTTTTTTATGGAATGGGAATTAACTATTAAATTGTAGTATTCATTTGAAAGAATAATTTTTCTTATTCTCGCAAATTCTTAAATATAACGAATGGAGTTATTAATGAAAATTTTAATAATTTATTAATGAGTCTCACAATTGCGTAATATTCGCACAGTTTATCACAAAATGTAAAATATATTTGAAATATAAAAATTGAGATAATTATTATTTTTAGGCACAATCACACGACTCGACCACCATATTCGCCAAATTCTTCTGAAATACCACACCTTTGTCGTCGAGATATATCAGTGAAATCTGTTTAATTGAAAATTATTATTAGTTTAGAAAAATAAGAGTAAATTAACAGAAAGTGTAATACGTGTGACATTTCCCTCGGAGAACAGCACAAACTAATAGCCGGGTATTTGCCTTTGAATGGAATAGAAATAATTAGAATTTGTTTAATTTAATTGAGTTCTCGTACAGACCAATGACAGTGGTATGGTGGTAACGTGCATTGCTTATATCACATTTTCCTAATCATTTAAAAAATTCATTAGAATTAAAACATAATTATTAATATAAAAAGTGATAAAACCTTTGCAATAATTTGCATTATAGCCAATCGGTTGTAAAATCCAATTATCCCAACCTTTTCATTGAAATTATAATAGAATCGAATAAATGTTTAGCAATTTAATTATAATTAATCCAAAATTAGAATACCTATAGTCGTAAAGTTGACGTAAAAGCTTTCTCTACAACAGGAGGTTGAGTTAGCGTTGCAGTCAATACTTCTTCTCGTCCTCATTAACTGTAAACAAAGTAGAGTAGAGATTACTATACTTCCAACACTTCATTTGTTTGCAATTAATTTTAAACTATTAATCCGATCCAAAAGGATAAGGGGTCATGAAAATGAATGAATCATTTAATGAAAAATCTGTTAATCCATAAAAATTAAAATAAAATGTATAAACGTTGGAAATTCCTAGGAATGAACTATTGTATTATTAAATAGAATTAAAATTCTGTGCTGTGCTATACTAGGGATGGACAAAGACCTTAAAGTCTAGGGTATTGGCTACTGATAAGAGCCTAAAAGTCACAGGGGGTATAGGGGGTACCCTTTCAATGGTAAAATTCTTCATCACAGGATATTCATAAGTATTTTGTTTTTTCCAGAGACAACGTATTTTTCCAAAGACAAAGACAACCCAACTTTCCAGGGGGGGGGGGGGTATTTTGGCTCTACCTCCCATTGTCCATCCTGTGCTATACAGCCTATCTTATAAATCTTCTAATTAGTCCTGTTGGTTGGGATCTGTAAATCAATAATTTTAAGATTTTTTTAAGTCCATAAATATCTATGGAAGCACTTGACTATAGCATGTTTTCAAACTCGTTCTTATTTACAGAATTAATAAAATGGAAAATATTTGAATTTATTCATTAATTTCTAGTAAAATATAATCGTTTATTAAGAAGAAATTTCTTCATTAAATATTTAATATATTTAATCAAACTGACTGCGAATCACAACTACATTGTTGAAATATTCAATTCTTTGTGATTTTTAAATTTTAAAGAATAAAATGATGTCATCTGAATATAAATTATTTGATAAAAAGTGACATTCACGTTATATCGACATTAGTGATAGGTTTCAGTAACTGTTATTGTGTTTGATTTTGAACTTGAAATGCAAAAGAATTTTTTTACTGCTTTATTATTTTGTTGAATAATTTACAAGGATGTCTATTTTTACAGAATTTCATACAATACTTAATTAAACTATATGTGGATTTTCAGTGAATTAATCTTGGATGTATTTCTATATAATTCAATAAATATGAGATAATTTTTCATGTTGTAAATTATATAAGAATAGGCAGAATTTTATAATTTGTTGTCAGATATGTTGTAATTTTATTACAGTCTGTGATGTTTCGAGTTGTCATTTAATGAATCATTTTTATTCTCAGACTCGCTATTTCACTCAAAATTAGGATTGTCTTCCCTAGAATTCAAAACCTAGTCATTTATAACTTGATGATTCTATGACTGTTTTGTCATTTATTAGATTATGTTATGATTCATCACTAATGATCAGTAATATGAAAATTCAAGATTACAATAGACAATATTTCGCAATTATATAAATTTAATCTGGTTCCATTTAAATAATACATAAGAATATTTCATGTAGACTATTTAATATTTTCATTTTCCTATTATACTAGTGGTCATAAATCTGGGTGAAATCGAATTTATGATATCTTTTTCTTAAAGAGTAGAGATAAAGTATTTTGCTTATTATAATGATTTGATGGTCATTAACAAATAAAATATCATTGATGAAATCAATGGTATTGATTCAAATCGCCTAAATACATTTCGCGATATTTTTTTTATTCATATCACAGAAATACAAATTGCGAAAAAATTATATACATTTCGCTGAAATTTTGCGATTATAAAGTAAAACATAATTTATGAATAGTATAAAGTGTCACTAATTGCAATTAGAATTTATCGATGCAATCTCTATTCTAATCAAACCAACAGAATAATTATATTAGATTTTATTAGATTTATTATTATAAATTATTTTAAGTTTCGTATTATTTAATTATTTCTAATAATGTTCCTAAGAGTATGGATGTACAGTGGAGAATCATTTTATTTGTACACGATATCCTTTCTGTTTTTATTTGTCCATATATTGTTAATCAATAATGTTTTATGTTTCAATAATTTTCAATACAGTATTTAAGGATTGGTCATTTTTTGAATTAAATTCAAAATTTTAAGCTAATGATTCATTAATACTGATGAATATATTTCATACTCATAGATAAAACTTATCAAAGCATTTAGTATTGACTATAAGATATTTATTTAAAACAAAGTATGAAATGAGTATGAAATATATTCATAAGTATTAATGAATCATTAGCTTAAAAAGTTTAAATTTAATTAATCCAAAAATTGACTAATCCTTAAATACTGTATTAAAAATTAATTAAAAATAAAACATTATTGATTAACAATATATGGACTAGTGAAGATAGGATGGATATCGTGTTCAGTTTAAAATGATCCGCGACTGTATTTCTAAAAGATTGATTATTTTATTTGATTTATATATGTAATTATCTAATTTCTGAATAAAATTAATTAAAGAACTTTTTTTATATTTTATATATAAATAATTATTTTTTAATTTTTAAAAAGTTATTTTAGTTTAATCAACTTACTGCATAAATTATGTTCTTTAATTAATTTAGGCGAGATTAGAATGTTTAGGAAAACCATGTCACGAATTGTATAATCGCGAAATGTATCTTGGAGATTTGTAGCTAAACCAAATCAATATCTAAAGGCAGGCAAATTATAATTAAATAATATAACAGTCATAGATGTACGATGCCATCCTAGATCAGTTAAGCTTTCACATTTAGTAACACAAATACAATAGATTAAATTAGACTAAAATTGAGTTTGTGTTACTAAATGCGAAAGCTTATTTTATCTAGAATGGCATAGAACATCTCTGATACAAGTATATTATTTGTATTTTAACCAGAGATTGTCAATGGCATATTATTTTTTATAAACAAACTGGTGATTAATTAACAAACTACAGTACAATCTATATCGTTTATAGTGAACTTGCTTATAGTGAATATCCGCCTATTGTGAACGGTTCCTTGAGAACCAAGAACAAATGTTATACAATACATATAAAACT
>JAQFXN010000080.1:0-31350 GCA_034693365.1 Liacarus xylariae | reverse complement strand
TAGTATAGAATATTGAAAACTAAATACAACCGTAAATTATAAGCATATTATTCTTGAATATTAAATATAATAATGATTATTCTGTTATACATTAAAATCTAGATTAAGATTAATTGATTGTCGGAAACAGTTTTGTGTTATTATAATATTAGTTATAATTAATTAATTAATTAGAAATTTTGGTTTGAATTAGAAAAACATTAGAAATTAGACACAAAAAAATTATTATTAAATTGTGAGTTAATTATAATAAAATGTTAAAATACATGATTAGCACAAAAAAATATAAATAATTGAAAGCAATATTTTAAAAAAGCATTAATTATCCCAACAAAACAAACAAATAGAGAAAAAAAGGTTATTCATTAATCTTAAACCTCTTGTGACAAATAGTATTACAACTAGAAGTCAGCAAAACTAATGAATTTTAAAAAAACAGAATTTTTAGTCACAAAATATTTTTAGTAATCAATTAATAAAATTTCTTTTACTTATTTTTTCTGCTTTTTTTGTGTCAATCAAATTATTTTTCTGTTTTTAATAATTATTTTGTAAATATAATTAATTATTAATCATTAATAGTATTTTTCTTTTATCTTAAATCTTAATATAATATATAATTACTTTGTTTTTTGTATTAAATACAACTTTTCTATTGCTTTCGTCAATAAAAATAAGTTAACAATAAGTATTGCATCAAAAGTTACAATCATTTTATAAATTAATTAATTAATAAGTGTTTTATAGTATTTTAGTTTTGAATTAAACCCGAAAATCGTTGGTTAAGGAACACAAGAATCCAAATATAATTAAAATAATATCCAAAACTCGTCGCAAACAAACAAAAAAAATTATTTTTTTAATCCAAACATTAATTAAATTAAATTTAAAGAGAGATTCATTTGCCGTTAAATATTAAAACCAAGTAATTGGTATGAAATTCACACTTAATTAAAAATAACAAACAAAACAGAAGTAATATTATTAACAAATAATCACTTCTGATCTCTAATTGCACTAAATATAAGTTTTAAGGCAATGATAGAGAGAAAACATCACTCAATATAATGATATAAAGAATTACAACCAAAATAAAGAGAAATACCGATAGCTTTTTGGGCACAAAAATCCCAAACAAACTAATCAATCAATCAGTAAAACACAAAAATAAAAGAAGAGCTGCCACTGAATGCACGGCTGCGGGACTTTTCGGGGGATTAATTCACAATTATTATTGCTTCGCAATCAACACAATGTTTAGGACGGATAGTGTTCTGTACTTTATTGCTATTAAATTAGTTTAGTTTTAGGGTATTATATAATATAAGAGCACTTTCTAGTATTGTTTTTATAAATAAGTTTTAGCTGACAGTGGTTTTTGCGATTATATGGCACTCATTTCGCACGATTTGTATCTAATCTGATATCCAATGATTACTATAATTAATTGAACTTAAAAAAACAAATTCTAATTCTATATTCGTGTAAATCAAACTTATGTATCATATTTTCAAAAAAATAACTTTCAATTGAATTATTGGCACTTTTTTAAATGAGAAGATAATTAAATTTAAAAAACAAAATGATATCAAACTTTCGATAAAATGAAACTTTTTAAATAGAAAAGAAAAAAATATATCATTTGAACAAAAAATTGTACGTCTATTTGAAATGTAATGAAACACAAAAAAAATGAAAAATTATATTAAACATTAAAGTATTTGTAAATAAATATTAAACTTTTTTTTGTCTTTTTCGTTGTTTTGAATAAATATTCTTATGGTTTGTTTGAATCATTTTATCGAAAGTTATTATTAATGAGAATAAGACTTATGAATAAATTATAATTGTATTTAAAAAATACAATAATTGTTTTTCTCAAATTAAGTATTCAATGAATGGATACGAAAGACAGAAATCTGAATGATATCTACACTCAAAGTACTAGAATTGCCGAATAATTATAATCAATAATAATAATAAACTTTAAACTAAACTAAAGGACAAAAAATATAACACGAGATTCAAAATTTTATAATATAATTATCATATTATGGCTGCCTTTCTGTTCGAAATCAATTGATTAAATTGGAAAACATTACAGAAAATCAATCGAAAACAGAAAAAAACTAAACGCGAAATATATTCACAAATTCTCTAATTATAATTCAATAAAAAAAAAACAAAAAAAAGTATTTTTAAGTTTTAGCTCAAATAATAAATGATTAAAACAAGCGTTGCCAAAGAACACATTTCAAAAGGCACTGATAGGACGACAAGAGCTTCAGATCATCTCATTATATATATTATTAATTTTGCAATAAGTTCTCTAAAAAAACTCTATAATTGTACTAAAAAACTCAATTATTATATTTAGATTTTATAGTTAAGTACCGATAAATTTGTAAAAAAAAGATTAATTTGTAATTAAAGTGAAGGCACTTGAGGATGAATTAGTGATCGAATGGAAACTTAACTCAACATTATATAATATAATGAAGTTTTTGAGCACAACTTTGTTTTGTTTGGCAATTGTTATGATTGATATATAGTTAAAACAAAGGAAACATATTTTGGCCTTCGGTTAAGACAATTAGACGATAGGTTTTTGTGACCACAGAGACTGATGAATACGACTAACCCTTAAAACATATGATTTGAGTATTTGTGACCAAATAATTGCGAATTGAATTCCAATTCAGAGCTCATTTGTTAAGACGTTTTGCTCTTTTGTTAATTCATTTGATCCTAATTTTATGCAAATATTAGTAAAAAGTGAGTCAATAAAAGTGTTTTGTTTTGCAATTTTGTGACGACAAGACATGCGATAGAACTGGGGTTTTGTGTAGTAATTCTGTTAATTAATTGATCCATTATTTTACGAATAACTGCTTTTCCAAACGACAGAGCACTATAGAAATGTGAGTTTTTAGTTGCCATTAGTGGAAGTATTGTTCTAATAACAGTAGTCGAAGAATTGGTGGCAGTCGTCGCCAATGAAGGGTTAGTAGCGATCACAGTCTCAGCTCTCATGATATTTGAGGTGATAATTGTGGAGTTGGCTGTTATTGTTAGGCAGTAGTTGTGTCAATATATAAAGAGAAAAGACATAAAAATTAGTCAGTCATTTGTCATTTAAACAATATTTTTAAAAATTAATTTCAATTAGTTTTTTAACAAAACAACTGTTTTTGTTAAACAGAAAATGAGAAATAGGAGTAAGAAATGAGGAAATAAAGTGTAAAATAAAGTAAAGCATTAGTTTAAGCAATAAATTAGTTAACAATTATTGGAATATTAAAAATATTAACAATATTTTAAACATTAATATAGATATTAATTGGTTTCTCATTTGCGAATCATTTCTGTCTTTGAAGAATCGGTTCGAAGGGCTGGCAGTCTGTGGTGTTAAACGACGAAAGAAAACAAATTAAATTTAAAATTGAAATTTAATTTACAATTTAAGACAAAAAAAAATTTAAACAATAATATAAAGAGAAAAAATTATACAATAATTGGTTCAACAAAAAAGAAAAAATAATAATTAAATGCAACAACACTTGGAAGAGAATAACCATAAAAACAAAGCTAACATTGAATGTGAGCTGAATTGTGTTGAAAGAACAGAACAATTTAGTCAATACTTCAAAAAACGATTGACTGATTGACAAATAGACAAATAAAGAAGTTTTTCAAATGATTATATTTCATACAATAATAGTAATAATAATTGATTTTTAGAAATTTCAATTACAAATACAAAAATATCAAATTGAGATCTCTTTATAATAATTATAATAAAATTGAAATATATATATATATAATAATAATAATAATTATAATAGAGTTCATGAGCGAGCAGTCAATTCAAATCAATTATAATCAAACAGTTCATTATAATGAGGTACAATTTTTATACAGTATATAAGTTTGGAAAACAAAATAAAATAACAATTTTTATACAAAAGGAAAAACTCATACTTCTATACAATGTATTCATTTATATAACTTTTATGAGAACAAAGAAAAAATATTACAATCAATTAATTTAAACCAATAAAATATTTTTCTTAAACGTCTTATAATAAGTTTGACAAATGTTTTAAAGAATAAAAAGACTCAGATCTCAGTTAAGTAGTGATCAAAAACTGGACCTTCAGATCAGTTAAGGTGACAAATAGAGAGTAACTGTTGTGTAAAACTTAAACACTGGTAATCCGAGAAACTAATCTGCAGTAACTGTTGTCGACTGCCAGCAACACATTCACTGTCTTATCATTTATATAACTTATGAACTAATCTTTTAATTTAATTAATAATAAGTTAAATAAATTAGAGGATTATAAACAGAAAGTGCAAAAAACAATTGCTTTTAAATTAACAACAGTTTAGTAATTAATGAACAAAAGAGAGATAGAGTTAGAGTAGAAGAGGAGAGGAGTAGAGGAGAGGATAGGAGTAGTAGTGATTCAAGAGTATTGTGAGGGTATATATTGATTATGTTATTATTACTGACCTTTAAGTGATTAATCAGAGAGTAATATCAATAAATCGCAAGTAATGTAGTAAAGAGAGAATGGACTGCTTCTAAGACGCGGGCCTTTGTGTGGCTGCGACCGTATCATACGGTAGGTATCGGTTAGTTGTGGTACGCTGTCTCTTATCCTTTCCAGCAGTACCTGATATAATGGAGCACAGATAGTGTGGGTTGAGGTGATTAGTAAAGAAATAATTAAACAAAGCATTAGTTATTAATTTACTATTGCATTGACTTTAAAATAGATATTAATGATAATTATATGAATAAAAACTAAAACAAATAATAATAATATATAATAATTCTTGAATTTCACGATTAAAAAAATTTCTTTACTTTCTTTTCTTCATTTTTTATATTAATTTAATTAAATTATTTAATTTCAAATTCAAAATAGTTTCCAAAAAGACACATAATTTGCAACAAAAGAAAAATAAAACAAACAAGGAGAAATTTCATTTACAAATTATCTTAAGTAGAATTTTTGCCTAAGTTTTAATCAAAAAATAATATATTAATAATAATAATAAAAAAAAGAGTAATTAAAGTACAAATTATTGGGCAATCATTTTGGAAACTATTTTAAATCAATTCATAATTTGACTTAAAAACAAATAAATATAAATATAATAAGAAATTAAAAGCAAAACAAAAAAATAAGTGACAAATAATTTAGAGAATAAAACAATTTTCTTCTGCAGTTATATTCTCAACAGAAAAATATTTTGTTGAGATATATATAAATATATAATCAATCAATCAATAGCTGCCACTAAATAGAGTACTGCAATCAATTCACTCCAAGATTTATATAATTAAGAGATGACTATAAATATAACGTAGTTTTTTGGCACTTAGTTATAGTTTTTGGTCCCTATTTTAGATACAATTTTTTTCTTTCTTTAAAAGTCGCAAAATATATAAATCAAATTCATTTACAGCGCAATCATTCAAATAAAATTAGAACAAATAGTATAATAAACTTCTCTAACATTTCTATTAAATTATATAATATTTTGTTTTTTCCAATAAATAAAATTAAATAAAATCTAAAATCGATTAATAGTTTCTTTTATGGTGTGATTGTTTTGGCTGCAGAAGAGTGTAAAAACAGTTTAATTGGTAGAGAAGTAGTGATCGCTTTCGTGGCATTCGATAAAGTCTTTCTATAAAAACTAATAATTAGACCAATAAGTGGACCAATAAGTGGACCCTTTGTTTGTTCAATAAGAATGCATCAAATAATGGATTGAGTTTTTAAGCGCCAATTCTTAATAATGCCAGTGCTTTAAGGGCTTGAATTGATTCTATCGGCAGTACTCTGTGCTGTTAAACAGATCTATTGAATTAAGAATTCTTATAATAAGTCGAAAAAATTTTCTAATAAAAAACATAAATATCACAGAAATTGTTTTGCAATAATGGCATAAAAACACTTCTATCATAAGAATCCTCAATAACTTGTTTAAAGCGTTCGTAACACAAAAGGGGATAAAATAAAATAAAAATAACCAAAAAAGGGGAGAAAACTATTTGTCTAAAAAGTGAATTATCGCGTAAATAACGCACCACTAGATGTGAGAGAATCAATTACTGCAGTACCCGAATGTGTTGTCGGGTATTCGGCCAAAGACGTCAGATATTGTGAGTGGAAATCGGCGTAAGGAGTGTACAGAAGTTGGGCGTCGCCGGGGGTGATCAGTGGCGGCGGTCCACTGCCGTTAACCATTGTCAGTGCGGCACTGGTAGGCACTGAGAATTGACGTGAACTTATAATCAGTGGCGCACCGATTGGTGTCGAATGATGTCTCAATGGTGTGGTCAGAGCCACAGGTATTTGAGTGAATTTGTGCAATTGGTCCGCGTCTATACCCAATTGCATGCATTGCTCGACTGATAGAGAGGAGAAGACTTTTGAATATTATAATTTTGAATATCTGTACTAAAAATATTGCCAATTAAAACACATACTATTCCTTTGACTGCTGTCCCGGTAAGTGCCGTTAATTATGGCCAATTCCATCAGTTGTCTCTTTTTAAGCTCGTCTTCGCCGTCGGTCTAAACATGTTTTGCAAATTTAAGTAAAAATATAAAAAACAAAAAGTAATTAAAAATAATATTTATGACTAACAATTGGCACAAGAAGTTTCTTAATCTCCTCAACTGCTCTCTGAATTTTAACATTCGCTCTATTATTGCTGTCTTCAACAGTGATGAGTACATGAAGTTTGTCATTCAGGTGCTCCCAATTAGGTTTGCCTCGATTTGCCTCTTCCTGTAAATAATAAACTTTACATTAGCTCCGCTTTAAAACATATAAAAACAACTCAAAAAAATCTTTTAATGCTTTCCAACATTTAATATAATATTTGCAAAAATGACAATAAAAAAGAGATCATTAACTGTAAGAACTGTAAGACTTACATAAAAAATCATTAGATATTATTCCATACAGAAAGTTAGCATTAATTTAATAAAATAGAAGACATGAGTCATAAAAATTGATATTTCAATAATACAAGACTACAATAGGAGTGACAACAATAAGCAATAAATAAACAATCGTTTTATACCTTCTTCTTATCCCTCATCGAACCCCTTCCGCGAACCATTATCTTACAGCCGGTTTCCTGTTCTAATTGTTTGGCTGTCATACCTCTGGGCCCTAATATTCTGCCCACAAAGTTGTACTAAACATTAAAATACAAAATGAAAAAAGAGAACAAAAAATAAGAAATTAATAAAAAACAAACATATTATCAATGATTAGAATCAAAAGTTATTAAGAAATGAATTGAATGCTCACTTCTGGGTGTTCTTCAACGGGCACATACACTTTCTCCTGTCGGGACACAGTGGGTCCGTCGGGCTCCGGAAGGATTAATGCCTTCTTCTCGACGCCATTAATTTGAAATAAATTCTGTCGAACTTTATTGATCTCTAAAGGAATGATAAGTTGTGAATAAAAATAAATCGATTAGAAAATTGGGTAATAAATCAACGAAAGAGAGATTTGAGAGCAATAAATAAATTAACGACAAGACAGGGTAGAAAATAGTTATTCAGTGCTTCACAACTGTTCTGAAGAGACAAAAAAGAAAATTCATTTTCCATAAACTATTTTAGAGAACTATGAAATATAGTGTCGGAAAGAGAATATGAATTTTAAAGAAGAGAAAAGTCTATAAAAATATCTAAAGCGCATAAAACACACATAAAAAGGATTTTTACACAAAAAATAATTTGTTTCAAAATTATATATCCATTATTTAAATAAAATAGTTTTTCAATTGTAATTCAAATCAAATTAGAGAATACAGTAATCTATGCATACAATGACTACCAGTTTATTATATAAAGAAATGACTTCATTATAGTTAATATAATTATCGATTTAAAAATGCAAATACTCTTTGAATAAAACAGAATTTTTTAAAATTATAAAAAAAACTTATTTAAAAAATACCAATAAATACAAAACAATTATATCGAATAATAAATATGAAAATTCATTTCCTATTCATACAAATAATTCAATGGAATATTCAAATGAATGACTGCTAATAAAACATAACAAAATCTTCTGAAGCAAACGGAGAGAGGACTACAAAAGTGTTGATTAGTTTTTGTTATCATAAGGAAAGGTAACAAAACAGACTGCACTCACAGAAGGGAACGGCGATAATGTTTAGCACACAATTCGCAAATAATAAAATAGAAGCACAACATATGAATTGAATGGCAAATAATCTACTTTTTTAACAGTACAAGTGCTTTATGTCAACACAGATTTGTCTCAACACAAGAGTAGTTTTACTTTTTTTCCTCTGATAACGCAAATTGTTTTCTTTGCTATTATATTCAGTTTAATAAAAATAAAAATGAAGTATTGAATAAAATGTAATCAGAATTACATTTATAGACAATTCAAAAGGATATCAAAAACAGAACCGAAATCAAGTGCTTTCAAGAGTGCGACTAATTTCAGGGGAAATTTATATTTTCTTATCACTCGATAGTAAGGGCTTCTCTTGTAATCCGATGTTCAGCTCTGAATAATAGGAAAGCTGTCAATCAATAGGGATTTATGTGTACTTAAGATAAATCAGTCATATCTAACCGTTTGTATAAAACATTTTTGTAGTTTTATTTCAAACGTCTATTTAATTCCAAAGTAAATAATTATTACTATACTCTCAAAGCTTTATATAATTTCTTAATTACATGCGATTTATATAACTTAATAAATATAATCAAATAATAATAATATAATCAAAAGTTACACAAAAAAGTAATTACATTTGCTTTTTTCTTATGATTGCATTCGTAATATACATAGAAAAGACTCAAATTAAACACAAATATAAAATGCACACAAATTATCGGCTTTTATAAAATTTAAAAAAACGAATAATTGAATTATTAATTGTCTCTTATTGTGATAATAAAGATGTGATAACTTATAATAGAATTAAAGAAAGAGAAAAGAAAACCTAAAAACTATTAAATCTTTATTAGAGCCACAAATGTGTTAAATCGAGAAGACATTCAACAATAGAATAAACACAATTAGACCGCAATCATAGAGTCGTCGGAATAAAAGAAATCTGTTTTTTAAATCGCAAATAAACGCAAAGTAAAGCCACAAACAAATTGTCAGAATTGTGTTTAAAGTAAAAGATATGTGGAATGGCATGAGTGGGTGTGTCAGTCATTCGGCTTAATTGGCGTTACGGTTGCATTAGACCAGAAAACAATGACATTTAAAGCCCATGAGAACAGTGCGATAGAGTGAGGCCTTCGACAACAGGAGAGACTCGAGTATTCAAAACGTATTCAACAGTTGTGTGCGAATCCGCACCCAACCCAACAACTATTAACAAAAGAACAGATTCTACAATTGGAAAAACATAAATGAATTGAAAGTGTTATTTAAAAAGTGTGGCAAAAATGTTATGCCTCTCCACTCAATCGCATCAATGCGTTCAACGGTTCGGGTATTATGTGTGAGAATTAACATTACATTCAGTTAGGAATTGGTTTAAAACAAAGTCTTAGAATACTTTTTGCGGTTAACTACTAATCAAATGATAATTAGATTTGTTTTCAGATAGAAATACATAATTAATTTGATGTTTAATTCAAAAAATACATAAATATTTTTAATGACATTTTTCCTTGAATTACATGAAAACAAATATATAGAGAATTAAGTTCATAAACAGGAGAAGAAATTATTGATGAATTGTGTCAAAAATAGAGTAAAAAAAAGTTCTTAAAAAATTACAAAATCATATTAATCTGTAGGAGACATACGAAGGATAAGGTATTGCAAGAGCTTTTGTAATAATTTTATGCAATCACTTCATAAACACCAACGCATTCGACGGCTTTTATATTATAAAATATAATTTCAATAATAAAGTAATTTGTGTTATGTTTTGAGCGCTTTTTTGTTGATAACAATTGAGAAATTAAAACAGAATTTTTAGTTGTAATGAGAAAAATCAGCTGAATTTTATTTAATCAAAACCAAAGGCAAAAAGTGGTCGAAAACTTTTGGAAACAAAACTATCCGAACATTTCATCGATAAATAAACCAATAAATCAATCAATTATTGATTATAAGCATTGGTTCGCAAATAATTAATACATTTTGAAAACAGATTTGCGAAACAGAAAAAGAGAATAAAAAAATTTTAATTTCAGATTAAAAAATAAGTTTAGAGAAAAAAAGACGAGGAGTTGAACATAAAGTGAAACAACACACACACACACATAGGCATGAAAAAGGGGAACATCAGTAGAGAGAGCGAGAGAGAGAGAGAGGCAGAGTGAGAGCACAGGCCATTGATAATGGCATATATGGTGCAGAAAAGGCATTAACGAAATACAAAATGTATTAAATAGAGAGAAGAAAAAACCAGAAATCACTTCAAGGCATATATTATATAAGATGTGAGTCCAAGACATCTATCGAGAAGACTGTGGGCGAGAGTAGAGTACACTATCCCACTGTTGTGTTGTTGGGGTCACAACTGATGACACGCCTCAACAACTAAACTAAAACTTCTTACTGTTTTATAGCCAAATGTTATTTAATAATTGATATTTAAATCAATCAAATTTGTCGATATTTAATATTTATGTATCAATTGGTGGCAAATGATGTAAATTTTCATTTTCTACCAAAACTAATATCTTTATCACTAATTTAGACCAAAATTCTGACAATTTATTGCACAAATCCTATGAGTTATTCAAGTGTTGGCCTCAAAATTGTTGACAGTATTTATGGACTCATTTTGAATCTGATTTTGATTTTTTCGGCTATTTTTAACCGTAATCTCAGATCACTTGAGTATTTAAAGAAAAAAACATTAATTAAACAAAAAATGGTTTTGAATACAGAAAAAGTAGAAATAATTAGTGAAGCGATTCCGTCGAGAGAACAGAGAGAAAAAACAGTAAACAATAATTCAATTAAACAATTGAGAAAATCCTTGACTTAATGGCACTCATGAGTAAAGTCAGAGCATATCATGAAATACAAACATAACATGAGTTAAAACCAAATTATGACAGACTTAATGGGATATAACAACTGGATTAAGAAAACAAGACATAAGACAATCAATGGATACAAACCCTCGTCCAGTAGTCTTTCGATATGAAGGAAGACATTGGGAAAGGCTGTTAATTGTTTTCGGTCTTTAAGAAGTTGTGCCAAATAGTCGGCCGTCGACTGCATTGAAATGTTATTATTCGATGAATTAGTTGTCGAAGAATTGCTGTTTTCTCCCATTTTTTGTATAACAATCGATATATTAATTCAAATTTATATTAATTATTATTAAATGACTTAAAGAGTTGTCTGAAATGTATTGAGAACTGAATGAATGACTCTTTAGATTCAATTGTCTTTTGATTATATTATTTACTAATGAATAGCATTTGTGAAGACATTTGTGAAGAGTTTTGATTCAATCGTTTAATTGATTATTAAAATACGTAATAATAATAATAATTAAATTAAAAAATAACTCAAATATAACAACAATTGGTTTAGTCTTCACTCTTAAGTCACTCTCGACTCAACTCTGGTATCGATGAGAGAGTGTTTGGACTGTGTTTTCAATGAACACAAACACACGGTTTAAATGATTTAATAAAACTGTTGAACAAAACTCTAAAATATAATACAAAACAAACGTTTAGTTCAAACACCAATTGACTGACGACTCCTAAAGCATTAGAATCTATGGTATGAGTCGAAGAGAGAGAGAGAGAGAGTTTTGGAGTAATTTTTTAAGAGTCAACTCAAAACTCAACTTTTTTGGGGATAAACTCTATGTCTGTGTGTGTTGTGTGAGTGTATCAGATCTCACAGTTTCGGTCGCTAAGAGTCACTGCTTGTGCCTCTCCTGTACTCCTGTGCAGGCGTGACGTCACACACCAGTCCCGTACAGGACTTGTGCGCCCAATCACTTATAACGTTACCATTTTTGTACATATTTTAATAGAATTTTTATTTTAAAAAACGAGAAAAAATACTAAAGATTTGCCCAAATATTGTAATCAACGACTGAACTGTCGCTTATCTTTATTGATAGGAATTGCTTTATAAATAACAGATTTCTGAGCCTTTTTCCGACTGCCAACTGATGACACGGAATAATTTCCTCCTTTTCTTCCGCTACTCTTCCTATAGCTATCAGCTTTAGCTCCTCTCTTGACTCCAGTAATAGCTGTTATGAAAGAAACAATAATTTTAAGTCAAATATCATTTTATATTAAGGGTAAAGAAAAAACTTATGAATTTTCATTCATTTATTGCATCAAATGTTTTCAGATTAATGTGAGACACACTTACGTAAATCTACAAATGGGGGAACACTAAAGCCGAAAGACTTGGCCACAGACACCAAATCCAACCGATTCACATCGAATATGTGCTTCAATGAGTGGGAATCATATGCCCGAACAAACGCTTTGTACGCCTCCTTCGCCGACAAATTCAAGAAATAGTTCTTCTGAACCAACTTTTCGAGCTATAAATCAATTTTTACAACAAATCAAAGCAAAACAATTAAAATCTTATTTTCCATATAATCTCGTCTCTAATGAAACAAATCTTATGAAGATTTATAAGTTATTTGTTAGGGTTGGCCAAACTGGACCACCTCAGGAGGGGGTATAGGGAGCGGTGGTTTTTTAGAATTCCTCGTCAAGAAAAATTACAGGGAATACGAATAGAGTAAAGAACGGGTTTATACAAGTCAAGGGAAAGGAGTATTTAAACTATACTTCCATTAGAATCACTAAAATATTTGTTAAACGAAAGAAATAAATAAATATTCCGATTCACTGAATAATACAAATACTTTGAAAACTTTTAGATTAATCTCTTTTCAAAACTAACAAAAAAATTATTCATCAAAATAAACTCAGACTTAATGGAAAACTTCTTGACTGACGTCGACTATTGGAAGTTTTTATATATGTTAAAACTTAATTACTATCAAATTACCCTAAAATAACACGGATAGGCTAATTATATTCCTAAAACCAAACCACAAATGAATATTTTTAAATATCCATAAAATAAGAAAAATTTTATGCTTAAAAATGTTTGAATCATTTACTTAATTAATCAATTTGTTGAATGTCTTCAACAGGTGTTTATATACAGTGATTGATACTCTCTGTTACTTAAGCATAAGATATGTGCCTATCTTTACATCACTTTTCTTTCCAAAAAAATTATTTATATTCTGCGACTAATCTATGGAATAACCCCATTGGTGAGATATTAGTGTAAAAGCATTATTAAAACACAACTATAGAGGAGATTATATCGAGACTCAGTTGACTCTATATTTAAAAAATATAGACATTAAAAAAGTCCTATTTTTAAAATCATGAAAAACAATCTTTTCTATAAAAATTATATTTAATTTTATATCTTTTTGTAAAAATATATGAATTCATATGACTTTAATTTCAATTAAAGTAATAAATTTATGCGAAATTCATTTAATTTTGTGATAAGTATTTTTTTCCCCTCAAAACTGTTTAAATAAACACAATAAATGAGTGACAAAAATAAAAATAATAATAAAATAAAAAGCAATTCGAAACGAGAAGACAATTCTGACAAAAAAAAATTTTGCGCTTAAAAGAAAAAGAAACACAAATTTGAAACGAAAGAAATTTTTGAATTCAATTCATAAAAAAATCCAAAACAACAAAATGAAAATAAAACGAATCATAAGTTTTTTAAAGAGTGAGTATTAAAGAGAGAGAAAGAGGGGCACAGAATGGAGCAGTATTTTAAGAAACAGCACCGGGGCTTTCAAACTGATTGGAGGCAACAGAAGTTCATAATATATTATACAATATTATATTAGAGCCAACTTTTTCTTGCTGTTCAGTTGAAAAATTGGCAAAATTTTTATAATTATTATTGAAAAACAGAATATTTTTTTCGCAAACGATTTAAAATACATTTTTCTAAGATTGAAAATAATTTTCTGTTGAATTAATTAAAATGATATGAGAAATCAAAAATGCATTACTCAATCGTAACAATAGTCATGAGTTTGAGAGAAAAATAATTTGGCAAAAGACAAGTGAACTTAAATTCTGTGTGCTTTGCATTGCATCGGTTCTGCTATTCTCTAATTATACTCTTAAATACGTTAAACAACTATTTATAGAACATTAGAAAAAAATAAAAATAAAAACAAAGAACGGGTGGATTTTGTTAAGTTTTTTTCTGTTGTGTAAGACATTATTAGAGATACATTTGTCAAAATTGTTAACAACTATTTAGTAAATAACGAAATGAACGCAAAGAATAAATGCATGAAAAAAGAAATCACTACTAAATAATGATTTGTAATAAGCAGTGAATGAAATGACAGAATGAATGAATGGTTTAATTTTTGGATATTTTCAACCAAAATAAACATTTTTAGATCAAAAAAAGCAAAAATAAATAAATCAAAAAATATTGTTTTAAAATGAAAAAAATATAAATTACATTATATTTAAGAAAAACAAAGTATCAAAAACTAAAATCTAAAGCAAATGCATCCAAGAATTTCACTAATGAATGATAACTACTATTTTAATGAATATATAATTTTAAGAGCGATAAAGAGATGGCTTTTTTAAAAATAGCGCAAAGCGTTTGTCTTAAGTCGAAAAAAGTTCGTCCACTGTTTGCAAAACTTTTCTTTAGATTTAATTTTAGTATTTCACTGTATTTTAGTAATACGGGTGCCAGTAATGCGTTAGGGATACCAGTGCTGAAAGATATGCCAACTATAGGGGTGGCCAAGGCTTGCGAGTTTACAACAATTTAACAGAACTGTTTCAAACTCTAACTATAATAGTAAGTGTGCGTTCAAAAGTAAAGGGTATTTGCAGACAATATATTGTTTTCTTCATTCAAATATTCAGAATATCAATCATATAATACAAATTTAAACATTGTCATTTTATTGATACCCATAGACACCCCTTAACTAATTAATAATAATCGTCATTATTATCACCGGATCTTTAAAGACCGGAAGTATTCGTAAAATAGAAATGCGTTCACAGAATTAGAGATTTATTTTAAGAAATAAGAAAAGTTGAATGGGTTTTGACTTTTAAGAAACTTTTATAAAAACCTACAATTTCTTTATGAAATTTTTTATTCCCCTTAAAATAAAATTTTATGAAAAAAAGACTTGTGCTTTTTCAATCCTATAAAGCACTTAACTTTGCAAAGGCTGTGAACACAAAAATGAAAAACAAATCTTTTATATAAAAGAATTCACAAAATATCAAATGAAAAATAAATTTTAGAATTAAATTAAGCGAATCTGAAAACAAATTTGATTAATTGGTGGATCAGTTATGTGGGCACCGGAATCTCAAAAATGGTTTGGTATAATCAGAGAATAAGCAGTAGAACACAGCAAAACTTCTTTTTCAAACTATTTAATGAAAAACTAAACCATATTTTCGAATATATAAGAGTTTGACAAAAAAGAGTGTAAAGTAAGTAAAGCATAAGAAACAGCAAAATCAAAGAACTTCTTTCAAAGCATTTGCCAAAAATGTTTCAAATAATTTATTTTTTCCGGTGAAGTAAATAAAAATAATTCGTTCGTTCGCTTCTAAAATATATGTGCATTAAGTTTTGCAAAGACTATCAAATTAGCGAAAAAATAAAAAACATTTTTTTGTGTTTAATTTGAATTAAAAGCAGATTTTAGTGAAAAATAAGCGATGAATAGAAATGAAACGCAACGGAACAGAACACAACTGTTTGATAATAATAGTACTGTTCTGTCGGCAACTGAACACAGAGAACAGTATTGACTACTTTGAGAATCTTAAGGATGAAATAAAAAAGTACTGTATCTTTCATTACCTGTGGCTGAATGTTCGCCACTTTATTCCAGGAGAACTCGAACTCTTGAAGCGGTACTTTTGCTTCCTTTAAATAACGCAAAAATTCTCGTTCCTCTGGATTCAGAATTAGCAGAGCGT
Source organism: Liacarus xylariae (assembly GCA_034693365.1). Classification (NCBI taxonomy): domain Eukaryota; kingdom Metazoa; phylum Arthropoda; class Arachnida; order Sarcoptiformes; family Liacaridae; genus Liacarus; species Liacarus xylariae. The sequence goes on along the minus strand of JAQFXN010000080.1, from coordinate 15,262 downwards.
GTCCTTTTGCTCCTTCTCCTCGTGCTGTGCGACCAACTCTATGGATGTATTCCTATTTAGATCACAACCAAAATATATTTGAGTTTGAGTTAAGACAATAGAAAGCAAATGTAAAATGTGATTCCGATGACAGAAAACACTATTTATTATTCACAGAATTTGCACAAATAGTGCCAAAACAATTAGATACCTTTGGATCATCGGGTGGATCGTATTGCACAATCCAATCCACTAGAGGAATGTCGAGGCCTCGCGCCGCCACATCTGTGCACAAAAGAATACCCGACTCTGAGTTACAGAACTGGAAGAATGTGGTCGTTCTCTTCGTTTGCTTTTGTTTACCCTTTCGTTAGAATTGAGAAAAATATTTTTCAATTTATTGAACAAAAAAAATAACACTTTTAGGTCTGAGATGAGCAATGAAAAAGTGCCAGAGGAGGGAGGGTTGAGAAAGATTAGAGGATATGTATTATATATTATGTAATCATAAAATTATTTCTTATAGAATTTGAAACAATTTAAATACATTTGTGTTCGTTTGGAATAATTAATATAATGTGAAACTAATTTATTTTAAACAGTCATCAAAACTGTAGACAGAAATTAGTAGAACATTATTATTATTTTGTAAAAATGGGTGCCATTATTCAGATGTTAAGAATAAAAAGGAGCGGTACTATTGTAAACATGTTGTTTTAAAGAATGGATTTGTGGTTTCATTGTCTGCGCATATCTATAATGTGTGAGATATTAATGATCAATACTTACATGAATGGACATAACGGGTAAATCAATATAATTGAGTAACTCGTTGTGGAACTTGACTGACATACAGGAGCTGAAGAATACCATAACTTTTTTGTTTCGATTCTTTTTTAAAAATGTAAATAAAAGTAGAAATCTTTTATCCGACGGCGCGATAACAAAGCCCTGTTCTAAGCCATCGACAGTCGCGGTGTCTTTATATTCCTCGAGACCTACATATAGGGGCTCTTTCTTAAGGGCTACACTAATCAAGTCATCGGTTTTCTTAGTGAGAGTTGCACTGAATAGCATTGTTTGTCTCCTTTGAGGCAATAATCTTATAATTGCTTTCATTTCCTCTTCGAAACCTATGTCTAATATCCGGTCCGCTTCGTCAACGATAAGGCACTGGAGGTTCTTATATAAAAATTGTTTAGTGTTCTGCAAATGATCTAATAGTCTTCCCGGAGTGGCCACAATTATATTAACACCTTTTGTTAGTTTAAGTGCTTCTGATTGACGATTAGTTCCGCCCATTATTAGGCCATAAGTTTGTTTATGATATTTCATCAGTTCCTTCAATACACCGAACGTTTGCATCGATAGCTCCCTCGTCGGCGATATTATCAGAACTCCTGTGCCGTTTCGGGGCATAAATCGTAATTTGAATAACAGTTCGATCGCTGGTATTAAAAAGGCCAGTGTTTTGCCGCTACCAGTCTTTGCCGCTCCGACCAAATCCCTGAATATATCAAACATTAATTAAATATAGAATTTATAAGAATTTCAAACAAAACCCTACTTTCCGTCCAATAAATGGGGAATAGTTTTCGATTGAATTTCAGTCATTTGTGTGAATTCCATGTCTTTAATGGCATTTAAAGTGAATTCCGAGACCTTATCCGAGAGTTCGTCGAATCGGCTGACAGTCAGTAATGAACTCCTGAATGGAATGTTATCTGCGGTAACCAATTGAGGACATTCTTCACTATCGTCGTCCACGTCTTCGCCCATATCTTTAGTCTCATTCGACTCATTCCTATCGTTAATCGAATCCTCATTTGGTTTCAGTTTTTCTGTAATTTTAATATAAAATAAATGTTTAAAAAAATAATTTAAAATTAAACCAAAGATTACTTTTATTTTCATTATTTAAGTCGTCGTTAACTCTCTTTCGTTCACTACTATTGTCTTCTTCTTCGACAACACTCTTGTCGTCAATTCGTTCATCAATTGATTTACTGTTTTCTCTGCTTTTTATCCGTTGTTTCGCTTTTTGTTTCAACTGTTTCTTCAGTTTTCTCATTAGGACTTCTTCGTGTACTTTAGGCATAACTGCAATCAATTAAATGACAATAAATTCAATATTATTTAAAAACTACAGTAATTTTAAAAAATAGATAAACACTAAACACATGTCTAAAGTGTTCCCAAATATTCTATCAATAAATTGATTTCTCAATAAACACGTGGTTTTACAAGTGCTGACCTCTAAGTGGAAGAAAACAATTGATTTAATTTTGATTTCTCTAATCATAAATGATGTCAACAGTTATGCAGTGATTGAGTGAAACAATTTGTATGAATTATAGTGAAAATAAATTAATTAAAGTTATGGGGAATTGAAGTGAAATGTTATTATTTATGAATGACTTAATACTATTGATTCAAAAGTTTTTAAATAATTATTACGAATAAAAATAATGTTTTTTAAAGACAATTAATTTGTTTATTAATTCAATTGAAATGAAAGAAATGTTTTGTTTTAATGAAGAATTGTTTGAAATCATAGGAATGGGTCCGAAATCGGGTTAATTGTAATACCACTGCAATTGAGTGAACTTCACTCAAACTCGTCTCAAATGCCGTACTCTATGTATGAGTGGTTTGTGTGGGCTTTGGATTGCGTGGCAGTGAATGCGTCACTCATTTGATAGCATTTCAGTCAACAATCAATTGTTTTTGTAATTAAATTTAGTTTTTAGTAAACATTTCATCAAATAATGTGAGTCTTATTAACAGTTATTTGAATTGATTTGAATTAAATGTGTTTTGTTTGTCCTTTAGGGCGACCGCAGCCACGAAAGTGACGTTTAAGATAACGCTGACCTCTGATCCCAAACTGCCGTATAAAGTGTGAGTCCTTTCCCTTATCTAATGGTTCATCTCATGAATGGTCGCCCATTAGGCCATCAATCGATAGCTTTGCAGAAATATATTTAAAGTTTAATTTTAACAAAACTAATGATCTATTGTCCAAACAATAGGTTAACGGTTCCCGAAAACGCTCCGTTCACTGCTGTTCTCAAATATGCGGCCGAAGAAGTAATTTAGTGATTAATCTATTTTGCATTAATTAACTATATTTTGTGCTTAACCTACAGTTCAAACAAACCCCGGCCACCAGTGCTATCATAACTGACGACGGAATAGGAATAAACCCTTCGCAAACGGCCGGAGATGTCTTTCTAAAACACGGATCTGAGTTAAGGCTTATACCCAGAGATAGAGTTGGCTTTTGTTAAGATTTGTTTTATTAGTTTGAAATTGTATTAAAATTTGTGTTTTCATTAAATATAAAAATTTGCACAAAAATTAAATTAAATTAAATAAATACTTATTATATAAACCTATAAAAACTTTTCATTAGTTTATATTTAAAAAAATTATACAAAAGATTGTGTAAAATATATTAAATATATAAATGAGATATGAATTTGTGTTGAAAATTACCGATTATTTTAATTGTCGTCCTATTAATAGAGAAATCAATAAATATTTTCATTTTTCAAATTTAAACAAAACTTTATACCCATTCGTTTGGATCGACGCCTTCATAATTGTCTTGTGGCAGCTCTTCATCTTTGAACTGAACTTTTTCGGACATTTGTTGAACGATCTGAATGTGAAAAAAATATAATTAAATTAAAATTGTTTATAATTTTACGACTTTTTGTTACCATTTCTTGTTTTTCTCGCCCACTATTGAGAAAAGCGAGTGAACTCTGGAGAGCGATATCGCCTTCGAATTGAATGGGAAGTGAATTCGGATTATTCTCTTTCTTTGGCGGCGCCGGCGGTTGAGCTTCGGATAAGAGATCCATGTCTTCAGGTTTCAAATTGATATACTCCGGTTCGCCATTTTGACCCGAAAACCACTGGTCAGACGTGAGTGATGGGCGCCACAAGACTTTAGTGGCCGGGAATAAGTCGTCCTGAAAGTACTCCATCTGTAAAACACATTTATTTTAGATATTTTTCATTTGCTTCCAGTTTTGACTTCAATTACTCTAAGTCTGGGAACAGTGAAAGAGATGGGTTCAATGGAAGAGGCAGTGAGTCGATAGCCCCGCGCGAACTCTACGTTCCGAACGTCACAAAAGCGTTTATACAAATATGCAATCGATTGGTGTGGAGTCGGAGTGTTGTAATGCGACAAATGGTGAATATATGGGGCGCTGTCTGTCGGCGAAGATATTTCGAATGCAAATACAGTGGAATCTCCTTTACCGGTGAGGAATAGTGTGCTACTGTCCTCATCGTAGAACGGAATCAGTATCGCCGGAGAAACGTCCAGACCTTCAGAGGCGATCGGTTTTGACAAATCATTTTTATCAAAGACTAGAAATTGTCGTTCAGAGACTCTAACAATACATACATTCAAACAATTGTTTAGTATTTATTCAGTTTTTGATAGTCATAGACGGCAATTGAATACCTGCTAAAACCGGTCACAATAACAAGTCTTCCCTTCTGAGCCCAACAAACCCTTCCGCCACGACTTCCCTGAGTGGCCAATCCTTCCTGAACCAACTTTGCATCGTTTCGCGGATCAAAGATTCTTAACTTTTGGTCCTTACAGAGTGTGACCAATAGTGATCCGTCGGGACTCCAACTCATGCCGAATATCGGTTCCGAATGAGCTTTAATTATAATCTTTGGTTCCATTGATTTAATGTTCCAAATAATTAGTTCGAAATCCATGGCATAAGTGGCCAAAACATCGCTGGCGTTTGGATGGAATTGAATAATAGTTAGCCTCTCGTTATGTGCGACCAATTTATTATCGAAAGTATCAATATTTTCAGTCAGTCCTTCTTCTGGAACAGTCCAGAACTGAACGACTCCGGTATCACATCCGATAGCAATCTTGTGCTCATCGAAGGGATTGAAAGCAAAGTCAGCGATTGTATGGCAGCAAACGATATGAGGGATAACACCGCCGGACAAACGCATGGCTTTGTTTAGATTAAGAACTGCCAATTGATTACAAGTCGGACCAATAGGAATGGCCCCGAACTTTGAGTTGACTTTGAATGCATCACATTCTCCGGGAATTGTTTTACTCAAACCACTGAAGTTTGTTATATGTGTTTCGCGACCCAAAAGAGTGCCCTTTAAGTGACGGAATTTTGTCGTTCGGACTAAATGTATAAAATTTAATAAAATTTGTAATTTATTTTCTTATAAATAATTGATTTACTCGTAAATCCCCTGCGCTGTGGCTGTGGTTTAGCTCTGGGAACGGGTATTATTTGTTCGACTTTATTTGTATTATTCTGTTTGTGATCTGAAATATATTCCGTTTCGTTTGACTTCTGGTTTTCAATCAGGTCTTTAAGACTCGCGTCGACATCAATGCCATCCTTTTGGCAAATATTTAAGAATTGGTCCACTTCTTGATCGCTGGTCTCTATTCTGATATCAGAGCCCAGAGTTTTGCCCAAACGAATCAGTTTTTCTCGTTTATTGATATTCGGACTCAAACTTATTGTCGGAATATTGTTGTCATTCATTTGCATCCAATCATCTAAAGTGGTGTTCGAATCGGGAGATTTGGTTTCGGGAAACAAATCCGAATGGAATTCTCGGTACGATTTTCGCGGAACTTTATAACTAACCGGTGCTATAGACTCGGCGCCAAGTAATATAACGCGATTGACTTCAGTATCCATTATATTGAGGGCTCGTTTGGACGCAAGAGTCGCGCCTTTTATTTGCAAATCAATGGAATTCTTATTCACTCCATTGTTGTCGAACTGTGCCGTACCGTTGATCAGGTCATTCACCTCCCAGTGATTGATTGCCGAATCATTTCTGCCGGTAATGAATAGCATTCCAGTGTCCGAATCGTATAATGGAATCCAAACCCCTGTAGTCATCTCGAACTCATTGAGTGAAGTGATTGGCTTTTGATTGGAACGGGTGTCCCAGAGACAGGCCTCTCTAGCCTTGCGTTTGTTGAAACCGCACGAAACTATGTTTGGTTTGTCGGACAACCAAATGACTCGTGAGTCCCGATCGTTGTCATGGCCTGAGAATTGTAGTGCAAATGCTTTTGAGCCGTCAATCCTTGGGTCCCATATTTGGATTCCACTCTCGCTATCACTCAAAGCATACAGTTTTCCGTCAGATTTGCAATCAATGCTTTGGATTTGTGAGCATTTTGTTGAACACATTATGTTCTCCCCTTTGGTTATGTCAAACAGTTTTAATTGAGTTCTTGTGGCGAATGAGAGCATTGTTTCCACTGTTTTGTGAAATTGAATCGATTGTATGGCTTCGGAACAATCGATAGACTGAATGGCATTATTTGGAATGTTTATTGTTGGGGACAGTCGTGTCATTTGCCATATATTTATTTGACCGGAAGTCGAAGCCGAGGCCAGTATTCCGTCATCGAATGGTGAAAAGTCAATATCACTTGTTTCGCCTCAAATTTAGAATAAAATTAATGAATCATTTAATACCTGTTTATTAAAAGTTCTGTTTCTAAAATATATACAAGTGTTGAACTCTAGGCTATAATTTTCTTAAAAAGTGCTGCAATAACTGTATTCATAAATTTTCGACTATTTCAGGATTCATTAAACTTTTCAGGGGGATATTCCAGGCTGTAACGTCACAAACTTATCCAAATTTTGGACAAGGTGTCCAGGGAAGGGTATTTTGATATATCGATTCTAACTAATTCGCATGCTGAAGCTATTGGTGACAGTTTCTAGAATGAAAATAGAATACTATTTGATAGATGGCGTTATATTAGAAAAAGCGTAAAATTCTATTAAAACGCCCGTTATCTCAAATAATATTTATTTTTCGAGATTGTAAATATCACTACTCAATTCTGCATGTGCGAATTAGTCAGATTCTATGTCTCAATTGTCAAATTTAAATATTAAAATTTTTCGACTTTCTTTTTTACAACGCCCTCTATCGCAAATAAAACTGGATTATCGTGTTTGAAACTATGTTCAGAATATGCCAATTAGTCAGAATAGATATCTTAATTGCTAAAATCAATAGATTTATAAATAATCTGGATCGATATGAAAGCTGGCATTAGGTATTAACTTTTAAAAAACAGTAGTGTATATTAAATTAGTTTCGTTTTTCGATATTTTTACTCTCAATTGGATAGGCTTTAAACTAATGACAATTCTTGGGTTATTGCCAATTGTCAACAGTATTAACAAAAGAAATGGAATGGCTTTTTAATCATTAACCTAAAAGATGGCATTTAATCACTTTATATTAATTTAAATAATTTCATGTATTTTTTATTCATATTTTACGTAAGAATTTATATACGAAATATTCTGAGTGTAAGTCAGAATAAAAAATACTAAACATTTTTCTCTAGAAATTAAAATTAAATATTAAGTCTATAAATAAATCGATTATAAAAATAGTATTGAAATTTCTTTATGAATTTTATAGAGAAAATGATTTAAATTATTAAAATAATTTTCATCGATATATAAATTTATAAATTCAATGCGAATACAAATTACTTTTACATTCAATTGATTTATATTTAGTGTCAAATTATTCCAAAAATACTTACTTCCGTGCGCTCTGAGGATTGTCGGCTTCTGTTGGAAATCATTAATGTTTGCGATTCCGATATTTCCGCCTAAAAATGTTAATTAATTTTATAATAAATTTAAAATACTTAAAAAAAATAACAAAAATAAAAAATGATATGAATTTGTTTATAGAGATTGTATTGAATACCTTCACGAATGTATGCGATTAGAGAAGCACTCGATTTGATTAGATTTGAATGAATGACAGAATTATTTATATTTATATCTTCTGTAATCCAACCCTAATATCAAAAGGAAAAAAATCAATTAATCTTTTGATATCAATAGAAAAAATAAGTTTCAAAACAAAACTGGGCGTCAATTGAGATATAAACTATGTTTACAACAAAAATTGAATTAAGTCTATAAAATATATTAAAACTTTAAATTATTTGTTCATTTCTTAAATATTTCTAAAATAAACTCAAAAATTGCTGAAGAAATTCAAGAATACAATACATATTCAAAAGCAAATACAATGGACAGTGAATTAACGCAATGCAAGAATATTCTGGTTTTAGTCATCTATTGGTTTGAATTAATAATATATATATTGATTAACAGAACATATTATTTTCAAACAGAAAATCATTGAATAAATCAAATCAATAGGAAAAGCAATAGAAAACTGTGAGATTCAACATAACATTCAAATGTCAACACCAGTACTACAACAGGATTTGGGTTAGGAATTGACAAAAACTAAATCCAGAAAATGTCAAAAAAGTAAATGAATCTAAAGAATGAATTAAATATAACTATAATTAATCTAAAAATGATTGAATGATCAATAATAGGCAATACACCAATCACTGCCAGTCCCATCCCTGTCCACTACTCACCCCATTCTTCTTGGGCACATTGGCCACAACATTCTTATATTTAGATACTTTGAATTTATACATATTTATATCGATTACACAATAATTGTTGAATACTTTGAATTTTTTCAGTCAATTGTTTGAAATCAAATGTTGTAATGAATTAATTACAACAAAACATTTGACTCAGAGTTGTTGTCATAACTATTCACTCCTTTTTACAAATCAAAATATGCTTTAGAGGCGTTGCTATCGATATAAAACGCCGTATTAAACGAGTATACAATACATACAAATGTATTAATAACTTCAATGAAAGGGTAGTTATGAGTGAGACGTAATTTACTTCGACTAATATTGTTTAAATGCAACAATTTTTATCTCCGAAAGGAAAGTATAGAATCGTATGCACCCCTACAATACCATCGTCGCCACCTCACCTCCTCCATAGGTTTAGCATAGACTTGAGTAAATTCTACGGGATGGGAGCCCCCAATGCAATGACAACTTATGACAATTCTATGGGATGGGAGCCCCCAATGCAATGACAACTTATGACAATTCTATGGGATGGGAGCCTCCAATGCAATGGGAACTTATGACAATTCTATGGGATGGGAGCCTCCAATGCAATGGGAACTTATGACAATTCTATGTGGTGGAAGATTCCAATACAAACATAATAGAATGGAAGTGGAATAATTTAGATATCAACATAACATATTCCAAAGGGATGGAAGCCTAAGAACCATTTAAGATTCTTCTAACTTTTAAATATGAATGGTGCATTCTTGTTTAGGTATTGTTTGAATTAAATCATCTATTTCTCAGAATTGAGTAGCTTTTGGTAAAATAAGCCCTAAGAATAAACGCCTGGCGGTGGCGCCCAAAACGCCCAAATGCCCCCTCGCCCTAACCAATCATAAGCCCAATTCTGTTTGACGTACTTTTGAATTACTAAAGCCCTTAGCCCTTAGATTGCCAGTTGCTTTTGTTTGATTGTTAGAGCACTGCAGGCGCCCGGAGTTTTGGGCGCAGGAAAAACGCTATATTATTGAGTGAACACATACTCTCTCTATGAGTAAACTTATGTATGACTTCATTGGATTGTTTGACAATCATATGATTGGCTTTTTGTGTCTCTAATGAAAACATTGTAAACACAGAGTATTTGATGAAAGTTTGCTTTTTTGATGTCCTTTAATGTCTTTATTTACAGTGTATTGAGTCGTAATATAAATAAAATAAATATTCAATTTTTACATTCATTTACTTTAAATGAAATTCATTTTAAAAAATATTGTTTTTGTTTATAAATAATTGTAGAGAAAGTGTGTAATAAAGGCAACAATCGATTCATTTAAAGGTAAGGTTTGGATAAATACTTGTGCTCTGAGTCTGAATACAAAACGATTTGAATTCTTAGCAATGATTTACAAACAAATGATTTCATACAAACATTTATTTAATTAGCGATAAAACAATTTATTGAATGTTTGGAAATTTGAGTCAATGTTTAAAAAATTAATTTTTTTGAATCCATATTTCAAATGATAACTAATCACAGAATCAATAATATTCTTGTTTATAGACTATTCTTTAGATATGTTTAAAACCTAAGACTAATTGCAATTATATTTAATGACATTTTTCAACAACAAATAAATTAATTGCTATAAATTGTTTGAATAGTTTAATTCATAATATTGTGATTATTTAATAATACGATTGTGTAATAAAAATATTTTGTTTTTGTTTTTTTAATAATGAATTTGAAGTCATTTATAATTTATATTCAGCTCTTTATTAGAATCGATGCCAATAATCGACTCAAACCTAATCCATAGCCAAACCCTTTTATTTATAGGTTAAGTATCAAAAGGTTAGAACAAACGCCTGTTTTATTCGTTTACTCTCTTATGTCAATCATTTATTTATAAGGAATAATGTGTTTGGAAAACTCGTAAACATAATAAGACATTTCATTATTGATGCCAACCATTAATTCATATCAAACAATATATTCTTGTCTATTATTCAATAAAAAAGACTATAATTGTCTTCTAAATTCTTGTGTTCAGTCATGTGGTAAGCATTAAGGAAAGGAATAACATTCAAAAAACTATTAGTTTTAGTCCTAAATATTAGTTTCATTATTAGATTTTATATATGTTTTGATTACTTTCTCTCAAATGATTGGATTTCTATTACAAAATAATATCTTTATTTATGGTTTTGTTTTGTTTTTATATAATTTAATTTTGGTTTTATTCTTCCTATTAGTAAAAGAATTGAGAACAGAGAAACAGTTTATCTATTGAAGCGAAACACAATATATTTTACCACTGTTACAGTATACTATACACTGTATATAGTATAGTACTATACAGTATAGTATTTCCCATATATTGTAATTTAATGACAATAAAATTTCAAAACTTCTTCATTGTTTGGACGAATGTTTTTCATTTCGTTTGAGTTTATTTTTATTAATAGTCTTAAATTATTTATTTAATACTTTTCCTGATGTTCTTTACTGCAAAGAGAAAGTTACAAGGGGAATAAAATTCATGAGATTTTTTTAGTTAATTCTCTTTCTGTTTGACGTAAAATATGTTCAAATGTGAAAGTATTTTATTAATGTTTATTTAATTATTATTTTATTTATTTAATTATTAAACTTTATTTTGCTTATTGAGTGAATATATGAATGACAGTCCGACCCAATTATATGTTTGTTATATTGGGCTCAGACTGTTTGCGCACACATATGAATAATAATTCTTTCGCTGCATTTTATTAAATTGCATATCAATTCAGTGAATAAGAGAGTAAATTGAGTTTATGTATTAATTCAATTGTAACTCATTATAATTGCAATCCAATCGATAAGAAGACGTGAATCGTTTTAAATGATTGACTTATGATTAGATTTTTTTCTAAACAATACTTTTATACGATTGCAATCAAATGAACAGAATATTCATTGAAATTAACATCAGATTTATTACAGAATATAAATATTAAAGTTATTGTTTGAAAATGAGATCCGATTTAATTAAGAAAATGTATTCCAAATTATTAGCCCTAAAGGTAATTATTATTTAATACATAATTGAATTTTTCACAATTAAATAGTTCACAAAAAGTTTTAGATTTTATTCATTTGTTTTAATTTTTCCTTTTATTTGTGTTTTAGTTTTGCTGTTTTTTAGTTTCAAATTGTGTTTATTTGTATTTTAATACATAAATAAAAATCGAATTGAAGTTTATTTCACTATTGTCTCTAAAATAAGTTCACAAATCAATTATTGAGTACATATTCCGCACAATTGCGTGACTTTTTTTTAAAGAGAATAAGAATTTTCTTTTGAGATCAATATTATTCATCATTACCTTTAAGTTTATTGTTGGCTATTATTGGTTATGAATTTTTCTCATACTTATGCCTAAAAGATAGCGACTGTAATAAAGTTTGCAAAAAGAATATAATATAAGCAATAATTTTCTATATATTTGTTTTAAGAATAAAATGGGATTCTCTGATGTTTTATGTATTGAATTTCAAATACTTTTATTTTTTAATTAAACAAATTGAATGTTTTATACGTGAATTTGTGTTCAGATATGCTTTTTTTATTAACTTTTGAGTCTAACCTATTGAAACTTTTTGTGATTCAATCAAATGTTTGAGTGAGTAATTAATTATTGAATGTATTTTTTTAATTTTATTTATTTATTTCATTCTTAAATTGTTTGAGTGTTTTCTTCAATTATAAATCTCTTTTAGTTTTTGTTTTTATGTTTATTTTATTATAAAAGTAAAATTCATTTCCAATTATTTTGTGTGAATATTATGGTTCTGTGTATTTGATTGAAAGCTATCTTATTTATACTTTTCGTAGTTTTTGTTTTGTTTTTGATTTAATAAATATTAAGTCAAACAAATTTCTCCAATTTTCATTGATTAGATTTCTAACTTCTGGTTAAGAGATTAGTCATACATTCATACAAAAATTAATTTATAAAATTCTAATAAATTATAAAATAAATTCAAGATTATATAATTTTAATCGACTTTTAGTTGTGTAACTGTTGTATAATAAGCTATAGTTTATAATTAATACACTAACTGTTGTAAAGTAGAAATAAATACATGACTGGAGTTTTAATTGAATTTCTATCCGCAGTGTTATTACAACATTTATAATAAGCTTATTAATTAATAAATATACTTATTATGCAATATACAAACTACAGTATAAATTTATAATCTAGCACAGCTTAATGCTTAATCTAAAATCTACATTACATGTTAAGTTTTCTTTAATGAAATTCACGGATGCATTACTCGTAAATCTTGTGGTTTACGTCTAAAAAACAACAATGAAATGAAAAATGATTACAAGTTATGCTTTTTCAGAAATTCCTAATACAGTGTCGTATAATGACATTTATCGACTTTTACCGCCTTTATTCAGTATATCTGGATTGTGATTAAGACTAACTAAATGTTATCTTATTTACAAAAGTCTAATTATGATTAAATTCTTCGATAATTATTGAAAAATAAATTCTGAGCTCATATCTTGTTTTTTAACCAAATAGATGAATTTTATCTTGATAAACTTTAGAAATTTAGATTACATTGGACCAATTTAAATCGTTAGTTTAACTTATGATTAGAAATATTTCAATATAAAATAACTTCAAATTTGTATTTATTTATTTTTTAAATTTCGAAAGCCCATTTTTCACGAGAATATTTTGAATTTTATTAAATATTGACTTATTTCTGGATGTTTTATTATAAAAATTTTGAGTTTTAGATATAGTATATTAAATACCTGTATATAAAACATATAATATTATTAAATAAAATATTTGATTTGGAAAAATGTTTGGTGCAATCGATAATTTTATACTTAAGGTACTGAGAATGAAGTCACCGGAGAGTTCCACTGCATCTTCAGTGATGTCTGAAGAGCTTTCCAGTAGAAGAGCTCAACTTTTGTCTTCAATCAAAACCTTTATCGTAATCCTAAGCAGTTCTATCATCTCATTCATAGCATTTCGCAATACACTTACCTGGTATTCAACCTTACCTTCTATTATACATTATTATTATTATTTCTGAATTTATTACAAATTATTTTTTCTACATTTAAAGCATTTGTTTTGTATTTAAATAATTAATAATATCTTATTTCAAAGGTATTTACAGCGGTTTTGGGGCGCTTCGGGTGATTTTTGGCAGAGCCAATGGGAAAAAGTACTCGAATTTTGCGATCACAACGAGTTCAATGTAGGAGTTGTCGGAACATTTTTGGTCACATTCTCTGTCTATTGGGTTATCGGAACCATTTATACTATTATCGATTTGACAGGAAAGCCATCGTTTTTGCTCAAATATAAAATACAGGACCCGAACAGTGCTTATCCCGTAATTAATAAATCGCAAGAATTTATTTTTCAAATTCTATTGTATTTTAATTTTTAGTTTTATTTTATTTTCAAAATAGGTTTCAAAGAATCAAATATTTGCAGTCCTTAGACAAGTTTTAATAAATCAGTTTCTAATTGGCATTCCGTTTGGTCTGATTGGCCATTACCTGATGCGACGGCGCGGTTATCATTGGGGAAAACTGCCGACATTTCAATGGGTTATATTAGAACTAAGTATTTGTATTTTGTTCGAAGAGTTGGGTTTCTATTATTCTCATCGATTACTACATAACCCGCGACTCTATAAATACATTCATAAACGACATCACGAATGGCAAACACCGATAGCTATTACTGCTATTTATTGCCATCCAATTGAACACATATTTAGTAATCTTTTGCCACCACTTCTTGGTATTGAATCAATTAAATTAAGAAATTAATATCAATTGTTTTGATTAAATCCGATTCCGTCTCAACAAATCAGGTCCTCTTGTGTTGGGCTCACATATGGCCACTGCTTGGTTATGGTTTACATTAGCCCTATTGTCAACACTCAATGCTCATTCAGGCTTTCATTTCCCGTTTTTCCCGTCACCCGAAGCACATGATTACCATCACTTGAAGTAAATGTGTTTTTCAATTCATATCTTTTTTTTGCGATTTTATTGATTAAAATATATTTTTCAAAATAAGATTTAACCAAAACTTCGGGATTTTGGGTGTTTTGGATCGATTGCACGGAACGGACTCAATGTTCCGAAGCACTAAAGCATATGAAAGGTAGTTGGACAGGGGTGTTTTGGTTGTATCACTAATAGAGCACGAATTCCTTTTTCAGACATATAATGCTCTTAAGTCTGGTTCCTATTAAAGAGTTATATCCGGACGACACAAAAAAGACAACAACTGATGATTCGTGCAGTACTTCCAAAGAAGAATAAACTTTTTATATTTATTTTATTATTTAAAAAATTATTATATTATATGACATAAAATTATTAAACACGAAAAATGTTTTGCCTTTCGATATAAATCTAAGAAAAATATTTTAAAATTTATTCAAATGCTTTAAAAAAAATATAAACCCGTTATAAACCATAGATTTTTAGAAATTTTATTATAATGTATTCTATAATATATTCTATTCATCTAAATGTTGTTAATTCGCCGTAATTTGAATTTTGGAGTCGAGTAATAAATTTTAACAATTCTTTCTTTTAAGGTTTTATTAAAGCATTCTTTCAAAAAAAGATTAGTTATAATTAAAGCTTCGGAAAAAGGTGATTATTATTTTGTATTATTGCATGAGCTCCTCGTCAATAATGAAAATGTTAACGAGAGTTAAATTCAATGATTTAGAAATTTACATACAGTTTGACA
>JAQFXN010000079.1:0-31353 GCA_034693365.1 Liacarus xylariae | reverse complement strand
GTCTTAATCCCTATCCCTGTGTGCATTTCATCTTATCCCTGGTGAGTTCACATGATTGTCACGCCTGCAGTCACGTTACAATATATTGCCTTATTTTACACTACGGGCTGTGTATCGCTGTAACCCCGGAGTTCACTAATTCTGCTAAATATGTGTAAAAAATGAAGTAAAATAAAATTCAGGCCCAAAATCAGCAAATATTTGAGTGCAGAGAAGGGAATGACTGAAAAAACTGCGCTTTTGTGTCAACACTTCTCTTCTCTCTCTTATGGGACGGAAATGAATCGCAGAATTATATACAATATTAAGGAATTGTTTGTTTGAATTGTAATAAAACAGAAAAATAAAAAGTAATTATTATTGTTTCTCCAGTTTTGCTTTGATATCATACCGACATTTTATTAGCACAGGTACCTTTTTAGCACAATTTCTTTATCCGAAATTATTTTATATTTTCTTCTGATAACATATCTGAAGTCAAACTTCCTTTCGCTTCAATTCTGTTGTCATTCATTCAATTCGTTTCTCAATATCTACTTTAAACACGAAATACCACTCCAAACATGTGTCGGAATTGCCAGGGGATTGTTCTCCCACTAATCAAACAGAACATACCTGTGCTATTGTACCGGACAAGTGTCTGTACTCTCTGGTGATGTTATTTCATCCAAAGAATTGTATTCAAACAGAATTCTTAACACAAGAAAAAGTTTTTTATAATAAGAAAAATATATTTTTTAATAATTATCGAAACTTATATTTTAAAGTTTTTTTTGGTTCTAAATGATTCAGAACTTTATTCCTGTTCAAGAATTGTCATTATTTTGTCGGAATCTAAATCGAGATTTAATTTATTGCCTTTTCTTTCACTGGATTTCTATCATTTGATCGCTTATTCCTAATGAATGTCTCTTTAGATATCGTTTCAGATGTGAATCAGAAATAATAAAAAGAGAAAAAGTTTTCTTACGTTTTGTATTCAACAAGTCTTTTGGAACTAAATATAGTCTGAAGAGTGCCCTCTGTTCTCCCTATCCCCCCTCTCCACTCTCTCCTCTATTCTACTTCTCTCGCCTCCGCCCCTCCATTCCCTCCCTCCCTCTCCACACACATTAATCGACACATTATTAATACACATCGCGTTTGCAAAACTGTGCGGTTCTCTAGTCTAATAGAAATGGCTTTTTCTCTTCAGAACTCATTTGTCATCTTATGTTTCACTTTATTGTATAGAAAACTAACGAAAAACGAATTGCGAGTCACGTCTGAAATATAAGCGCAAAACACAAGTACTGCCGAACAGAAACTCAAAACTTATATAACTTAACAGAAAAATTGCTTATAATATATGGCTCTCTCTCTCTCTGGGTATGAGTTATGGTCCGATTTTCTCTTACTATTATTCAGAAGAGTCTATGACTTTAAACCACTTCTGTTGGAGAGACAGAACTTTCTTATGTTTGCCTTTTCTGTGTTCTCACAAATCATAACTTAATTAATCATTAAAATTGGTTTTTGTTTAAAACTGAACACAAATTTTGATTTGCATTTTCAGTCTTGAAATTAAATACTTTTCTTATTGTTGTTTAGAGGACTGATGAGTGAATGCATTTTCATTTGTTATATAAGTTTCAGTTCTAATGGTTTTACATAATTAATTGTAATTCAAGTGTAAATTAATTTTTTAGGAACTATTTAGTCAACTGTTGTGTATTGAGTACTGAACCTATTCTGTGAGCAAACTGTTTGACAAGACTTTTCTGAAACGAGTTGTAAATTATTTAAATTTGCTTTTAATTGACTGTAAAATACTTAATATATTCTCTAATTTAAGAGGAATTTGAATAACAATTACTTTTTCCAAGAGTTTCACAAACACTGTGTGATTGACTCGTGTTTGACAAAACACTTCATTCAGAACTTGAATTAAAACATCAGAAAATAATATATTAATTGCAATGAAAAACAACAGAAAAAAATCATTTCTTGTGTTAAATCAAGAATTTTTTCAAACATCAGAAATAGTTAGCAATAAATTACATAAATAGACAACTAATTGCAGTTCATATATCATATGCCACATAAAGTACCCCTCATTTTGCACAGGTATTTGATTACTGATCACATTTTGCATTTTTTCTAAACTCAAGAATATCTTTCACTGCATTTGATTATTTCATTATACCATTAGTTACGCACAGTTATCCCTTTCCTCCCCATCCTTTATAATAGACACCACTCCCATCCCCCAGTCATCATCCACTCCCTGCCAGTGCACTTTGCACTTCCTCTCGCAAACACTAATCTAACATCAAATGACTCTTAAATTGTGTTTCATTTCAATTCATAAAAGTTCTAAAAACTTTCTGAAAAGTTCTAAAAAACAATTTCTATTCAAATGTGAATATTTGAAACCCAAAACCATTTGATGTGATTTATGAGTCGTTCACTAATTAAACATCGAATTAGATGTAAATTATTTGTGCTTTAAATCTCTGTTTGTGTTTCAAATACTTTATTTCAATACGTATTGAATGACAAGCTTTTTAAGAGGCATTTACTGCACATTACATCTGAATGTGTGTATAAAAAAAGTATCTGTGCTTTCAGTTTATTTCCATTCAAACAAGTATTGTATTACAAGACATCCATACCCTATGTGTGCCCGTTTGGACCCTAAACTCCGGCATAAAAACTATGGGAAATGAGTTTATAATTAAGGAATTTTTAGATATGTTTTTCTATTAAATAGTTTTTACGGCTTTTTCATTAACTTAATTACAGTTTTAATTATTTAATGATTTTCTATTTAAGAATACAATTAATTCTTTTTTTTGAGAATAAATTCTGTAGTCTTTGAAAAATACTTTATTTTTTTGAACAGAATTTTACAGAACTATTGAGAGAACAGAATATTATCACAAATGTCTAGACTTCTCACTCTCTCTGCGCTATAACTCTTTACACAGAACTAGAACTCCATTTACACACAGAATATCAGAGAATATATGTATTTATTTAAATAGAGTTGGAGTTGAGTTCAAGTCTCGCAAAAGTATTTTTATTGAGACATTTCTTAAGTCCAAAGTTCTGAAACAGAGAAATATTGTGCGAATCTCTTTAGTCTAGAATTTTGTTTAACACACAAACTCTCTATAAGAGCAACGAAAACGGCGAATAAATCAGAACCAAAAACAAAAATAAAAGTTTGGAAAACATCACAAATTCTATGAATATTACAGTCGAATCTCGTTATTATTCTTTCAGCGGAAAAGTTCTCAATTCTTCGAAAGTTTTGTTTAATCATTGAATGGGAATTTCAGTTTTCAAAAAAGTTTTTGTATTTATTTAAAAAAGATCACAAATTAAGTTTGAAATTCCTGAGCACTGGTCAAAGAGCACCTGTTGATTTTATTCCTATAATTTGTTTGATTTTAAGCTAACATCAAAAATATTGTTGTAAATCATTATTACTGAATGCAAGCTCTTATGTAATGAACTAATTGTAGCTATGATTTGAAGTTCTGTTGACATAATTGTCGGCATTTCTAGTCAGATATGGAGCTAATGAACTGGCGGTCAGTTTCTGTTTGTTTTCATTCCTAATAAAGAAAAGAAATTAATTGTAATTTGTATTTACAATGAACATCATTGCCCGGATATAGTGAACCCAAATGGTAGTGTCAGGTGAGGCGCATCGCCAGAGCAGATGTGTATATAATTTAAACATAATTTGTAATTATATTATGAAATGTTTTCTCATATAAACAGCGCTTAATATATGGAATAAAATGCAAATTAATATCAGAAAAAAGTTAAATTAAAACAATTTTTTCTTCTGTTTGCGATTGAATCACAAGAACGTGATATTTCGCTCAATTCCCAGATGTGCTCTTCACTGACTGGAGAACATTAAAACAAATTACTGCAAAATATTCTCTCTCTCTCTCTCTCTCTCCCTCTCCTGTTCAGAACACACCACACCATAGCATAGCATTCCGTTTTGCACCACTACGACAACCACCACTTTTCTGGGCCAAAGAGTAAGTGGTTTTCAGTTACGAGAGCAGCAAAAAATCGCACATACCTTACAGTTGTGTCCAATAATAGAGAACTGTGTACCAGGAGTCCCGCATAAGACTCTCAAATATAGCACGACTTGTGCTAACAGTCAGTCAAAACCCACACAATATTTGCAGATTTTTTTAATTTTTGTATTAAAAATCATATTAATGTTCATTACATTTGACTAGAATTCAGGTATTATTTGATATCTATTTCTATTGAAAAAGTCATTAAAGTTTTAATTTGTTTTCTTCTTTCGTTTCACTCGTTTTGTCGAAACGATCTGTAAATGAAATGAAAGCGTTTTCACTAAAACTCACTTAGTTCCCACTCCACTCCGCTCTCCCCCTATCCCTCTGTGTTGCCCTCACTCTTACGTATGACTTTTATAACTGGTGTTTCACTAATAGTGTTAACCATTTGTTAGGTATCTGTGCTTCGCATAAGTTGTGTCTCTTCTAGTTGTATACACACTCTGTCTCTCCATTCACTCTATAATTCATTTCAAACTTTTTTTGTTATAAAATTGTGTTTTAATGAAAATCTAATTCAAATGTTTTATAACTCAACAAAACTTTAACCGCTTTTTCCACATTAACTGTAGTGACGATTGAGAAGTTTGTATTTGAGTTGCATTTGTCTGAAGTATTTCTTTCAATATTATTGTTGAGAAAAGTACTCTCTTTTTCTCAAATATTATATAATCCTATCTTTGGTTTTGTTTTTACTCTTTTTCTCTTATTATTATTCAGAAATATTTTTATTATAGTTTTTTTTCCTTTGACTGAACTCTTATGTGTTTTTTAATACATTAGAATTAAATAAAAATTTTGCTCAGATTTATAACATTTTATTAGTTTTGTTTTGTCATAAGTTTCACTAACTTTTGAAATAAATTATTTCATTTTTTTCGTTAATTTCTCGAAAGTTTTTTGTATTCAATTTTTTTATTTAAATAGGATTTCTGTATCCGTTCTTAACATTAATTTCTTCTTTAACTCAAAAGTTATGATTCATTTTAAATATTTCCAAAAAAAGTTTTCTATTCTTTTGTTGAACGAAAACTGTTTTTTCTCTTAAAAATATGACTTAAAAGTCGTAATGAATTGTAAGAAATTTTAATTTTGTTTTTCTTATAACTTATTAATTGTGTTCTCATTCTCTTTGTGTTAACAGAAATCGGAAAACGAAGACGAATTGGAAAGAAGTCGTCTTATAATACAGGTTTGGCTTCTTATTAATCATTTTTTGTTTGAATCCATTTCTCTCTAAAACTTTTATTTTATTGTCTCAAACATTGAGATAAATATATTTTGTAATCTTTGGAAACACTCGTCTCTCGAAACCCCATATCTTATAAAACATATTCAAACGCTTTATATTTGTAGTGAAATGTAGTTTTTTATTTGAGAGAAAGTCACTTCACTTCTCCAACATTTACTTTCACTATAGAGACAGATATGTATCCCAAATGTTAAGTTCTAATTCACTTCTCCTAAGTTATGGTCGAGTTTTTCGTTGTGTAGTTATGAAAGAATTTTATCGCAAATATCATAAAAATATATATAATTTTTGTGTATCTCTTAATGCAATTCTTTATTTGCAATAAATTTTTTTCTGTTCTCTTATTTACTGTTTTTTGTATTTTGTTTGATATCAAACTCACACTCGGAGGTCGTCTTATATAAGACGTGTCATAAATCCGTGTTTTCCCCCCAAAACGCACTTCTTGTCGCTATTTTCGTCCAATTTGTTGTGAGACTCAACTCTATTGCTCTGCCATTAGCTGAATCCGACTGAATATCGCTGTTATTGTCTTCTTTTGCGCCTCTTTTTCCTTGTTTCGGACGTTAGAAGTCTTTTCTGATTCTTATTGTGTTTTTCTCATTAAGTGTTTATCAGAAGTCGTTTAGAGACGACTCAACCGTTTTCTCTTAGAGAAGAGACACAAAAGTTCTTATGAGAACTTCCAATAGAACTCAGATATCAATATCAGAGACAGTTTCTAATGCCTAAACTCCATTCGGTTCGTGTTCGCCCACCTCTGCCTCTCCTCTCTCTTATCTAATCTTCGGATTTATAAGCATTTCATTTCTTATTCAATAGTCATGTGTATTGTTGTCACACATAAGACCTCTCTTTCTCTCAAATATTACTCTTATTTTCTCTCAAGTCGTAAAGTTTTCTCTACTTTTGAGCTAAAATTCTATCTTCACTTGAATTTGATTTCATATTTGAGTTTTTCTCTTTCTCTCACGACTCCTCCCCTCCTCTCTCTCTCCCCTCCGACACACGTACTGCAGAGCAGAGGCCAAAGCACTCCCCGAATGTCAATAATTGCGTACAAAATGCCAACAAAACTCTGATCGCAAACACAACTAAACATTTCTCCACATATTTGTTGTGCAAGTCTTGTGTCTTAGAGTCGTCAGAGACTGGATTCGAGTGACTCTCGTGTGACGGAAGACAAGACTTTTGACACAAGTCTTTGATTGTATTTTATATTATATTTGACTTCAGTTAAGGCATAGAAATATTTTCTCTTCTCTTCACTCCTGAACTGTAAGTCATATATCGATTGGCAAACACTGGATGTCATGTTCTTCTCCGCTCTTCCCTCCTCTCCTATACCTCTGCTTTCGGCGAATGTGTGTCTTATATAAGAGGAGAACAAGATTGTTGTTTTCGAACAGTTTTTCAACTTTTTTCTCAACACGAGTTAGAATTCGCACACTTTTGCGATATTTTCTTGTTTTGAGTTCTTGTGTCGAGACTTATCTGGTCTTTGAGTTTAATTGTGTTTTCAATTGTTTCTTATCCTCTGTTTTATTGTTTTCTCATTCAAAGAGTAGAACCAGAAAAATGAGTTTCTCTTCCTATGAGTGCTGAAAGGGTTCTGCAGTTCAGAAGTAGTTTTCTTTTCCTTTACTTCTGTTCTTCAAAAGCATTTCTTTTTATTTATTGTTTTTTTTGTTTTAAACGCGAATTAAATTCAAGTGTTTTTTCTCTGAATTCATAATTTGAGTCTTGAGGTCAGGAATAAGTCCTGTATTTTAACAGTAGTTTTGAGTTCCACTCAACGCTCTCCCTCTCTCTCTCTCCATGATAAACTTCTTGTTCCTGCCACTCCTCCTCCTCCTCTTCGTTCTCCGCATTTCTGTTGACTCGTTTCACTTTCGGAACTAATTCTGTGCAGAACTCGACTCAACTCTCGATTCTTCGGCGCATTTTCTGTTTGTTTGCGATATTGTGTGCAAATATTGGCTCTTTGGCGAGCGGCAGGTGCTCTTCTACTGCTATGCTATTGTTGCCTCTCCTCTCATCTCATTCCCAACTTATCCCTCTATTCTCTCCACTTCTCTCTCTCTCTCTCTCTCTCTCTCTGAGTCCATAAATTGAATTTCACAGGCGTTTCCACTCATAGTATGCGCACAAAAGTCTAATAATTGAGAGAAAAAATCTCCTTTTGTTTTAATCAACTCTTTTAATGAAAACTGTTTTCCGTCACTAATAAGTTGTGAATAAAACAAATTTTTTGTCACCAAAAATACAGTTGTATTCACACACAAAAACTTCATTATTAATGCCGTAATTATTCTGAATAACACATGAATTCCCGTTGCGTTGAGTCCCGGAGTTCTCTATCATTCGTGGCATTCATTAGATTCTAATCTGATATTCAAAATGAAAAAACTATATGTTCTCTGCCTTTGCTTTTATAGACCACTCAATACCTGCTGTTCTGCCTCTCCCTCTCTCTCTCTCTCTCTGTTATAAACACTTGTTATGACTTTTATTATTATTATGTCATTTGAATAGCAGTTCTGTTGTAAAACTTTTTCCCCTCTTTTCTGCCTTTTTTCGGTGGTTTAGTAAAAGTCGAAAAGTTTTTTTGTATTCTTTGTTAAACAGAAATAATTCAGAACTTCTATTGTAATGAAAACAAAAATAAAATGTGAATTGAATTCAGAACTCGTTTTATAGACTTATTTTGTCTTTTTTGCTCTCTATTTGTCAGTCGTTTTCCAAACGATAGGAAAAGTGATGTCAAATGAAATTCAGATAAAGTGTTGACTTTTTCTGCTGACAAACGACAGAATGAATGAATGTTTTTCTCCTTTTGTTATAAATTTTTTTCATTTGAAATAAAAGTTTTTAAATCTTTTTTTTGAGCAGAAATTAGAGACAAGTGTTCGACAATTGCGCGAAGAATTGGACGAAAAGAGTGTTGAAAATGAGGAGTTGTGTCGAGAGCTCCAGGAGTTGGACCGACAACAGGAACAGGCGTTGGAGAAGGTTTTGCTTATTAAGGATGAGCTCCAGAGTCACAGCAATTCAGTGACGGATGAGTTGAATGACTGCCGAAAGCGTATCGAAAGTCTTGAATCCGAGAAGTCATTACTGGAGACCGAAGTGGAAGCACTCAGGGATACAGTCCTCGCATTGCAGTCCTCCTCCAAGTCCTCGTCCGCACCCGTTGTGGCCGTAGAGGAGGAGCCGAACTCATGTCACTCGTCGGTGACTCTACTGGACTCTCAAGTGGTGCTCAAACGCGAAGAACCGGAAGGCAATGAACTGCCGGACACTGAGTGCCAGCGATCGGCTGTCGGCCCGCAGACGGGACGGGACTTCAAGGAGATCGTGGCCGTCAGTGAACTGTCGAAAGAGAATCGGGAATTGGAGGCGAAGTTGCGGACCAGTGGTGAGGAGTTGGAGGCACTGACAGCAGCCGTACTTCGACTGGAGTCGGATTTGGCGGACAAGTCGGCGCTTATGAGGCAAACGGAGGACAGATATAAGTCTGTGACCGACGAAAGGGATCGGCTTTTGGTTAGTTTTAAAAACTTTGTTTTGAGTTCTAAAAGAGTTCTGAATTATTGTGTGTTTTTAGAAATTCTGAGAAAGTGTTGAGTTTTGAGTGAATTCTGTTCTGTTTTTTAGTTTAATTTCATTAATGATTGAGTTCTTCAGGCATTGAATCGGTTTTAGAGAAAGTTTTGTTTAACTATTACTGAAATAAATCGTTTTGACTCTAATTATAGCATCGGATGAAAGATCACGAGTCCTTGCATTTGGAGAACCAGTCCCTCAAGACTGACGTCAACCAAACGAAGCTCTCGTGGGATCAGTTGCAGCGGGACTACGACCAACTGCTCATGCGCAACCGATACCTCGAGGAACTGGACCGCCAGAAGAGGCCCGAAGACAGCGATTCGGTGGCGAAGGAGTCGCTGAAGAAGATGTCGCAACTGATCCGCGACAAAGACCAGGAGATCATCGAATTGAAGCAGAGGTGCGCTCTTCTCCAGACGTCCATCGAAGCGGAGAAGCGGAGGTCGTCTGCGGACGAGAAGGCGGAACAGATCTCGCGCTTGAGTCAGGAGTTGTCGCGTCTGAGACAGCATTTGGTGGAAGTGGAGGAGAGCTATACGCAGGAGTTGGTCAGCGCTGCGGAGAGGGAGCGGGAGCTGAGCGAACAGTTGGGGAGCAGTCGGGAAGAGTTGGATCAGTTGGTGAGTCGGCTGAAGAGCAGTCGATATGACGAACGAATCAGGTTTGATTTGAACTGTTTTTCGAGTTTTTCTCCGATTTTTAGACAACTTTTAATTAGTTCTAATTATTTGCACTTTTGTCTGGACTTTGGCTTCAATTCAGAGCTCTTTAGTCGAGATTTGAGTCTCAGTTTTGGTTCGTTTGAGAGAAAAGTCTTTTCTGAAAATCTCAGATATTTTTGTCATAACTTTGAGTCAAATACGAGAGAAGTTTCTCTTTTGAAACACTAGTCCTCTATTAGTCCTCATCTCTGACTCTCTCTCTCTCTCTCTCTCTCTGAAGACTAATCACTTCTCTCTCACTCTCAGGTCGTTATGCACTGAACGCGATATCGCGCGCAACGAGTGCTCGCAATTGGAGGACAAAGTGCAGCAGAACTCGGCCTCGGTCAACAATCTGCAGCTCGTGATCGAGCAGATCCAGAAGGGTATGTCTCCTCCTCCTCCTATTGCATCTCTTATTAGTGTTGTTCGACAGTACTATTACTTATAGTTCGCAAAAAGTTTAAAAAAGAGTGAAATTTAAAAAAGAGTGAAACTTTCGTTTTTTACAGCAATTTTGTGACAATTTTTTCTACAGTAAACTTAGTTTTGTACTGAAAACCTTGTTTCAGGTGCATAAAGTCTTCTCCTAAGTAAAATTTAACTAAATCTTGGTTTATTTTTTAAAATTGCAAAATTAAACTCGATTTAAACAAAATCCTCGAAATAAATGTATAACTAAAACAATTGTTATGACTCTAACTATAGCTCTAAATTTAATTTTAATTAAATATTCTCTTTTCATATAACTTGAACTCATTTTGCACGTGATTTAAAACATTTGTTCAAATACTTCCTCGAAACTCACAGATGGCGTTAGTTATAGTGAAATGAAAGATATATTTTTTAGGGTGAAAGTTTCACAATGTTTCACTCTTTGCCCCAATATTTCACCCTCACTTGTATTCGACTCTTCTTTCAGAGCATAGAGTGGTGTTTCGATAGTTTAGCCAAACATTTGAATTCAGGACTCAATTAGAAGTTTAGAACCAATAGAACTCTATTTCCAGAAATGAATTGTTTTCTAAACTTTGAGAACAATTTCCGTCTCTAATAGTCCTCTGACAGTGGGATCACGTGTCAAATGCACCTCATTTCTAGCATTTCTTCATTTTGTGGGCTAAAGATCTGGCTTTGGGTTTGGAATCTATTGAATGGCAAAACATTTTGTGAATCCAAACCTAGAGTTGCGAAACACACGGATCTCTAAAGTTGTGTTCAATTATTGTTTTAAATCAAAACTAATTAAAAAATCCTTTTTCGGGAAAGTCTTCACAAATCACTGATAATTATTATAATAATTAATAAATTCCTAATAATTCTTCTGCTTATGGATAATCAGGTCTCTCCCCCTCCCTCTGCTCTAACTCTACGTCTATTTAGCGCACAATTCCTATTCAAATGGTTTTTTACGCAAAACTTTATTTCTTCTCTCTTTTGAATGAATTTTCAAAATTGAAATAAAATTCTCTTCAAATCAAAGGACTTTAAAATTGAATTTTGTGCTCAAAAGAACTGGTTTTTCACACAATATTGTCATTCAATTATTCTAAAACACTTCAGTATTTCCTAAACCACTAAAACTACTCAAAGCTATGAAACAATTTTCCATATCTTTGAAGGAAAACATAGTTTTTTCAATGTTTTTGTTTTACTTCGCTTTCGTTCACAAATATCACAAAAATTTGTTTAAATCTCTTATTTAATGAAACCTCGATTTCCTATCAATGCTTTTCATTTATTTCCATATTTTGTTGTTTAAAAAGTTTTTATTAAATGAATGCAAAAAAAACTTTCTC
This sequence comes from Liacarus xylariae, assembly GCA_034693365.1. NCBI lineage: Eukaryota > Metazoa > Arthropoda > Arachnida > Sarcoptiformes > Liacaridae > Liacarus > Liacarus xylariae. Next base: position 19,895 of record JAQFXN010000079.1, on the reverse strand, counting down.
TAATTTAAAGTCTATTCAGAAAAAAGTCTTCATTTAATGAAATTAATTGCGAATTCGATCCGCGAATTGACGTAAAGATTAATAAAGTTTTGAAACAGATTTGAATTCTGAAAGTTTTGAATTACAACTGAATTGTCTTCAGACTTGACTTCATTTCACCATTTTTTCCGATCACTGAATAGTCTTTTAAGACTGAATTGAAAATCAAATCAAAAGAAAAAGTTTTCATAATTTTTCTCTTATTTCGCAGAAAATGAAAGAAAGCTATTATTTGCGGAAAATCGTCACAAATCGGAACTGGAAGTCGAGCGGAGACGCACTGGCGATGCGCTGACGAAATTGCGGGCACAGGAGGACAGGTTTGCCTCAACTGTGGAGGCGTTGGGCGCCGCCAGTCGTCTGAGCGAAACGATTGATCTGAAAGAGCAAACCATAGCTCAGATGAGAGTCGAGGGTATGTGTGGTTTCTAACACTCTAATAGCAGGGGCTGTGGTGTGGGCGCCACTCCTCCTCCTCCACAGTTATCGCAGCTATTTATCAGTTGAACGACAATCACTTGCTTTCAATTGAATTACTGTTTGTTTTTATTTTGTGTCAAAAGTTTTTTTAAAAAAGTTTTATTACTTATTGTTTTGATGTTTAAAAGTTTTTTTTCATTATTTTTTCTCTGATTTAACGACTAATTCATAAATTTATTTATTTATAAGTCTTTCTGTGTTTGTCTTATTGTTTGTTCCGTAAAAAAGACAAGAATTCCGCAAAACTTTTTGTTTTGTTTGTTTCTGTCATTCAATTCATCGCTTATTTCCCCAAAAAAATGATTTATTATTTTATTTTTTCCCGATTTCTAGAAAAATATATTTTCTCTTTAAAACAACTTTTAGTTCAATTGAATTCTTTTAATGAGTTTTGAATGAAATTCTTGAGAAAAGTGCAGAAAAAGTTGTTTAAGTTTTCTCTTTTGAATAAAAACTCTTTTTCTGAATAACTATTAATAAAAACAAATCAATCGATTGATTGATTGGAAAGAACTTTATTTTCTTAAAGCAAACAATTCTCTCTTCGCATCTCAAAGACTCCTAAACTAACGCAGAAATTCCCAATCATTGCTACTTTCGCACACTCCAGTCCTGTCTGTTTGTCCGTCACGTGTCTGTCCTGTCCGTCCACTCCATGTGTTGCTCCAATCCATCGGTGGTGGTTTCTCTGCACACAGTCATAGAGACACAAAAAGATCTCTTTTCCTCCTCTTCTCTGATCTCTCTTTCATTCGTTTCTCCCTTTGCTATAAGTTTTGTCACCACTTCTTACGGAAAATCCGATAATTAATACATAAATTCTTTTGAGTCAATACAAGGATATCTCAAATGAAAGTTTCGTTCAATTCATTAGATCTCGGATTAAGTCTGAGTTGAGTTGAGTTTAGACACAGATTTGCAAACATTTAGCACTCGTTTCAAGTGTTGACTCAAATGAGACTTTTTCTGCATTTAATTGAAAATGAGTTTCGTTTTCAATACTCTTATTGTCGAGCAATGGCTTCACCAGTAATAGAGATCTCTTTCAGAACAATAGATATAAAAGTGTTGTTAAGAAGTGCTGACTCTCTCTCTCTCTCCCCCTCTCTGTGACTGAACTCCAGTGCAAACACTACTGCGTTGTTGTGCTGATTGTGTGCTCTCACCGCTCCCTCACAGCTGCCGATGTGTGTCTCCCAAGACTGGTGGTCCGTTTGGTCCAATCTCATTTGGTAACTCTGGGCTGTGCGGCCGTCGGAGGGCTAGAGATGCGCCGAAAGAGTGTTTCAGGTTATCATTTGAGATCAGACTAATGCCACTCCAATCGCACCCAAACAAACATTTCTGTCATTTTCTTCTTCTTCTTCTGGTTTTGGTTTTGGTTTTGGTTTTGGTTTTGGTTTTGGTTTTCTCTCTTTTTTTGTTCATTTCTCTCTGTTTTGTGTCAATACTAGTCCTCTCTATTCACTCTCTCTTATCTAATCTCTTGATCTCTAAATATATGGACTTTTTTCGCGTTTTGTTTGATTTGTTGTACAAAAAGTTTTTATTGGTTTTAGTTTTAGATTATATTTGTTCTCAGATTAGAACTCAGAGGAAGAGAACCCTATTTTCCAATTATTATATATAATTCCGATTTTGATTTATGCCTTCAGAACAGAGACGTTATTCTGGAGTGAAATCCGAGTTTTGACACGACTTTTAAATTGAGTTCTTCTGATCCCAGATATGACTCTCTCTGTGACTACTGATCTTGGCTTTGGGTCTTCGAAGTAGAAAGTCTTTTGCGGGCAGCCGTCAGGGCAAAGAAAGTGAACATGTGGACGTCTTTCCGCTTATTATAAGTGCTTGTATTTCAGTTTATGCATAATTGAAGAAAACATTCCTATTATTGGTGAAACATTAGTATCCAATCGATTGTAAGCATTGAAACAATTGACTGAAGCCAACTCTCGCTCTCTCAAAGCCAAGATCACCGTCACGTGTCTATCAGATCTGTGGATCCCATTCTTGTCGCGACTGTAGTGTTGTTTCGTTTCTATCGGTCGAAGCAATCGTTTTAAGTTTTCAATTCTTGTCTCGCGTTCTGTCATGTGATTGCTTTGTTTATTAGTAGTGATTATTTGCACGTGTTTTGCATTCAGTGAATGCCTCACTTGTGTCTCATCTCTCCAACACATCCTCTCCCGGAATGAGTGAATGAATGCATCCTCTCTTCCACTGGAATGGAATGAACTCCTGTCGCACCGGAACTGAGTATTACATCAGGTACTGGTCTCACACGCACTAGAACTCCAGTACTTAATGTAACGACTCTTTCCCTGTGCGACCACTGCATCGTGTCTTCAGTTGATTCCAAACATTATTCGTGTTTTCTTTGTTTTATGTCTTTTCTCTTACAATAAGTTTCAGAAGTTTTGTTCACTTTTTTTGTTTAAACAAATATTTCCATCAATTGATTCAATGTTTGAGTAAAAAATAGTTTTTTACACAGAATTATATGAATTTTGTTTTATATCCATTGAAACCATTTGTGTCTCAAAATAGCGTCGAATAAGGATCGACTCATCTATGGATTGCGCGAAGAGATCGACGAACTGAAGGCCGGATCCGAAGGAAAAGTCGACAAACAAGTGATGAAGAGTCTGATAATCGGCTATTTCTTGGCTCCCAATGACCGCAAGCACGAAGTCCAACGCCTTTTGGCCCGATTTCTCGACTTCAATCAGCACGAGATGGAGAGGTCGCACATCGAGATCGGGCGGAAACGCACGCCGAGTGGTCAGACATTACTGGACTTGAATTCACTTCAATTTTCTAAACAAATAATTAGTTTTTTGAGTCATAACTACTTTTTCGAATCAATTCCTTCTTTACTTCCTTTCCATCTCTTTCTCAAAAAGTTTTTAGAACTTTAGGAATATTTAGAACTTTTTTTTATTAAACAAAATGTTTTAATTTTTTATGAACTGAATTCACTTGAACTGACCGTCCCTTCCATTCGGTGTCCACTTTAGGCAATTGGAGCGACAGTTTGTCCCAAAAGTTCGTCGAATTCCTGGAAAACGAATCCAAACCATCGAATGCCAGACTCGCGGACAATAAGCAGATGAAAGACATGATTACAAGAGATTTGTCGAAAACACTCATAACTCAGTCGTCACTACCTCTACAGCAGTCGACACAACGCAGAAGTAATCCCTTTTTGGCCGCAATGTCTGTCCCGTCGCCGCAGCCGTCCATCGGTTCGCGCCACTCGTCGGCCAACTCTTCGACCGATAATCTCAATCAACTCCTGAATGCGCCCGCAGTTGTGCCCTCTCTGGCCTTCACGCCCCTCCTGGTCTCCTCCTCCTCCTCCACTCCCAATACCAGCGAATCGTTGAGTAGTTTAACCCAAAAGACCAGCACTACTAACGAAGTCCTCAAAAGTGTATTAAACTCTGAATAAAATCAAACCCAAAATCATAGAAAGCATTGAATAGTTTTTATTTCATTTTTGTATTCAATTTCTAAACAATTAGTTATTTATTCTTTAATTTATTTTTATTCAGATTTGAAAATATTTTTCTTAAAGTTTTTTAAATATTAAATAAATTTCTAATTTATATATAAAAAGAAACAAAAATTTATTAATAGTTTCGCGAAATAAAAGTCTCTTTTTTGTTATTCAAAAAACTGTTTATTCGTGTAAAATGTCTCAGTATTTCAAATAATTTGTGAAAGAAATACAAAAAAAGTATAAAAATTAAAAACTAAATCAAGTATTCAATCATTTTTTGATTCATCAGAACTTCGGTTCCAAAAGTGAAAAGTTTTAAAACAATTTTCACTTTTATTTTACGAAAGAAATTGTGTTTAAAATAATTGAAAACATTTTCTTTGAGAAATAATTTTTTTTTTTTTTTATTTTAATTCTACAAAAAAAAATCACTCCAACTATACCCGGATATGGGGAGTGGTATACCTCTCCCTCTCTGACTATAGTAGAAGTGATGAAAAAATAGAAATAAAAGTTTAATACAATATAAACACAAAACTGAAGTTTAGATACATTTTTAGTAATATATTTAGAAAAAAGACACAAAACTTATAGAAAACGTATTTTTAAACAATTAATTCATTTAAAGCCAAACCAAACAGAAGTGAATCCAAAGTTAGTTAACGTAACTGTGAATCCGATTCCAGCAATAAATGACTACTACATAATCAAATGGTATTTTTGTAAAATTTCAAACTCAGGGTAGTATTCAGGGTAGTACTGTAACTCCTCTGATTAATATGTATTAAGATATCTATTAACACAGATTTAAGAGAACAGAGCCCTCCGTACAGCCCGTAATTTGGGGAAATTCCGGGATCTGATGTCAAAGTTTTGAACTCGAGGGGGGGTTTCGGGAATTTCTACAGAATCTGATTAAAAGATTTGAGCAGAATTCAACAGAATTTCCGAAAGATTTCGTCCAATTTCTGACATTTTTTCAATAATTTAGACAATTTTCACAAAATATTCAGAAAACCACTCAATATGTCCGACAAATGATTAAATTTGGATCAAACTTAGCTAAGATCTACATGCTATAATAAATATTTGAATGGAGTAACTTTCGATAGTTGCTTCTAGCTCTAATTAAGCTAGATCAATAATTAAAATGTCAATCTAATCATTTTTAAAAAATTTAAAAAATCCGTCCTGTTGATTACCAGTCATCCCTTAAAATCGATTAACATTGCCCTGATAAGAATGTCCCTAATAGGTGATTTGGATGGTGATGCCTATAGGTGAATGGCCGTTGGTATTGAAATTTAGTGAATTCGATCGTTGATACAGCGATAGTTGAAAACTTTTTTGCGAATATTTAGCAGACGTTTATGGCATAAATTGTTTATTTCAAGAATTACTGATTATTATAGTGAGAGACAGACAGACAAATGTCATCAATTGTCAAATACCTGCAATGTCTACACATGTGGGGAGAACTGCACCTTCACAGTATACGCATGCGCATCTTCTCGTTTTAGACATTTTCATATTCTCTAAAAAGAGTTCTTCTCTTCTCTCCTGATTCTCCGATATTATGGGAAAACTGGGTTTGAAACCCTTCGCTCTAGTGTTGGACAGACCAAAGACTGTAGAGTCAGCAAGAGGAAAAGGCTAGAGACTTGAAACCACCAGGTGTGCACAGAGGGGTATTTGGAAATCGTCCTGAATTTGATTAGAAATGTTGTTTATTAGCAATTTTAACTAATTCTCTACACCCAGGGTGTATCCAGGGATATTCTAAGCGGGATTGTCCAACCCTTCGAGACTTTTGTACCCCAAAACCCCAATGTGAGAAAATTCTGTTATTATTTCAGAATTTGGAATTAGGACATTGCTAAAACGGCGCCTTCAACAGTGCTTTCCCAAAATTGCCAGGGGATCTCGTTGTTCTCCTTCCGCATTTGCATTATTCGCCGCCACATTCTCGGTCATCCTTAATATAGAGCTAGAGTACTGTAACACTAATATACTATAAAACATATTCATCTATTCGTTAAGTTATTTGAATTCTGACTTATATAACAATAATATACTCTGTCTACTATCTATTGTCGCGGCGCGCGCTTACCTTTTGGTTGTTGTAGTTGAACAAGTGGTCAAATTGAAGAACGAACATTCCACTTTCAATCCAATTTATAAATTTTGAGATTAGTTTTGGATTTAAACAAATGGCCGTGGTAAAATAAATGTCATTCAGAAAAAAGTTGTGCACTGGTTTCAAAAGTTTAAATAATAAATAAAATAAATTTAACCAATTTAAATTTTAATTTCTCTTCTTAATTTTAAAATTTAGGTCTTTATTTTTAATAATCTTGCAAAAAACTAAAATATTTTAAAATTATCAAGATTTTAGCACGTTAACAAAATTTTGCTATTTCAGTCATTTTTCAAGTGCATATTCTCGAATAATCTACACCAAGCATGCGCAAAAATATATCACATGTTAAATCTTACCCAAAACACCTATTACTAATTTCAACATTTATTTAGGGGTGCGCAAAGGAAGATAAGTCAGGGGTCATATTTTGCTCAAAATTCAGGGGAAGGGGTAGAGACCAAAACCCCACAACAAATGATTGAAACTTCTCTCTTATTCATGCAAACAAGACCAAATATTCAATTTTGCTGCTTTGAAATTAGAAGAGAACTAAATTGAAAATTTGCTGAAATATGAAGGATATATGTTGCTTGATAACATAGACAAAACTTCATAAAAGAATGTTGACCAGAACAAAATGACAGTCAAATTACTGGCATGATGTCTGAAGCAAAAATAAGTCACATTTTAACTTTACATAAAAAACCATAACTTATAATCACATAATAATACAAAGTATTGTCACAAAATAAAACAATCATTTGTCAATTCAGCATGCATGATTTTTCTGTAGATTTTGCAACTAGAATAAATCATCAGGGATGGCGAAGAGGGGTCTAACCCGGAATACACCCCTCTAGACTTTTTGTCAGGTACCTCTATTGGATATTGTGGGCAAAAAATTCATTAAAAGACCAACTTTGAAAAACCTTCTCCTAGACCTCCCCCAGGCGAAAATTGGCAAAATCAGTTACTCCATCCTCCCCTTGACCATTTCCGCTCCCCGAAAAATACCCCGCACTAGCGTTTTAGGCCTTGGACATTCCTGATCAATGATTTCAAATCAATAAAAGTTGTTTAAATTCCTTAAAAATAATTCCAACAATAAGAGCAAAAAGAGGTCTTTGATTGAAATGCATTTAATTTTATTCAATTATAAGAATTTTCTTTTTGAAACATGAGATTAGAATTGAAGAGAGATTTGAATGATTGATACGAATATTTACGAATGAATTGAGAGCACGAAAGCCTTTAATTGAACTTTTTGTGACAAATTACACCTGTTGATCTCTGTTTTAGACCCAAATGCCCAAGATTGTCCTCAGAATCTCAAAATTACTCCAAGAAAAGCAGATTCTGTTGTTTTTTTAGATTTGATAATAAAAAGAGGCAAAACTTGTTCACAACAAATGGTCCCAAAATTCTTAGAGCAATTGTCTCTTCGGATATATATGTCGTACATATGGCGGAAGAGTCGCGAATCACTTCCGAGAAACTGAACATTTGATAGAAAATTCTTCTTTCGCTTAAATCTCTACTAAAACTCCTATAAATGTCTGAAAATGTGAACTGTTAACACTATGACGTCATCAGATCAAAAGGCACAACAATTCAGATGAAGATTCCGTCGTTTGTAAAACCTGTTAATTAATATTCTTCTTTCAAATATAGTTTAGTTCTTCTTTAAAGTTCTTCTTTGCATAGGAGACGACATTTCATAAATTACGTAAAATAGAGACCATTTTGAGACGTAGGTTCTGTCACTGTTTATTCGGAAGTTTTCTCTTCTCTTTGGAAACTATGAAACTATTCGTTGAGAAATATGTGCTGAGATTGTCGTCAATACTTCCGATTCTAATGGTTCCAAGTCTGAAATCACGTGTTTGTCAGCCACTCTCATTTCTATACTCGACCACACCCCCACCGACCCCGCGTGACCATAACCTTGGCGTTGGCAAGCGCATCTCTAAAGTTCCAATTCTGGGCCGCACACATGAGCTTCAATTAGTGAATATATGGTTCTAATGTTTGATCCCCACAAGAGTGCTCTACAAATGCCATTAATCCCATTGAGAGTTGCATCAGGTTATGTTTGGAGGAACAACTGTAAACACAGTCAAAGAGGTCGAGACATCTATGCCTATCAATGACTACATTTGGAACAGTAGTGAATAGAAGGACTCAATTCGTCTCTCAATTCGGAGACCATTGTGTCGGACGATAGGCTGAGAGTGAACTCAATTTATTGCCGAAGAAAGACATGTGAAGAGGAGATCGCAATCATCAGCGGTTGGGGTAGAAGCGGATCCACCAAAACCAGCATGTTCACTCTCTGCCCATCGGTTGGACACGAATATTCTCCGCCATAGGAATAACACAGCTGTTGGAGAACTCTTTTTGATTTTCGCCAATTATGTCCCCTTTATAGTCCACAGGAACCATGATATGTCAGGGGAGACTAGTTGAACATGGTGACACTTAATTCGTATTTTCAACATGCTAATCAGCAACTGAGCTCAACTTTGTGTTCAGCCATCCATATGTGCCCCAAAGCCATGAGTCCCAAAATTGTATTCAAAAACTGACCAAAACACCCCTTGATTCTATTATAATAACCTTAGGGGGCTTTTTTGGTCAGTTTTTGATGAAATTTTGTAAATATATTCATGTTTAATACAAGGGTAGCCAAGGGGGTAGAGCATAAATACTCCCCTGAATTTTTGATTTTTCAAAATACCTTGACTTTTTGTGCCAGAGCAAACAGTTATTGATTTCACCTTACTCCTTTTGCATATTTTATACACCTGCTGAGTTTTTGAGAAAATTTTCTCAAAATAACCCCGATCCTCCTTGGCTACCCCTGATTAATAATTACGTAAAACACGCCCCTAGGGCCCTGGGATTGGAGCCTAGGGGAGATTTTTTGGTTGGTTATTGACACCGATATTTGTGCACAGATGGGTTGGAGCACATGGAGAGCAGAGTTTCTCTTAAATTTCTGAAGTTTTTCATTCAGAATATTCGGTAAAATATGAAAATCATATCTGAATTCAGTGCCGATTCTCTCCTCTTGTGAAAGGCAGAGCTGTACTGATTGGAGCGACAATTGGGGCACAAATCACATGAATGCCACCACAGCTGCCGTGCTTTGCCATTAAATGACCAGGATAGGGGCGTTTGGGTGGGAGTATCGCTATTCAAGGATTGGATTCTTGAGATCAGAGAAAATAAGAGTTAAATCAAACTTTCTTTCCATTAATCTCTTATAGAAGTCCTCAATATTTCGAGTAATTATTTGAGTTTAAGAAGAAATTTGTGAATAAATGTATTGAAAAATATTTAATATAATGTCTTAATTGAGTTCCAGAAGTCAGTCGTTTCTGTTTAAATGCACAGAACTATAGACCAGAAGAAGACAACAATAACAAACAGAATAGGAATGCACTTGTGATCAGAAGAACTCAATATCCAGTTCTGTAGGGAAGGGCAGGCCAATGGTGCGGGGGGGCAGTCTATCACCAACACTACTGCTTATTCAATGCGCACAACAGTGTTTGCACTGAGAGAGAGACACACTCTCTGACGACGGTCTCCACGGAAACGGTTCTGAAAGTTCCAAAAGTGAAAACAGAGACAGAGTTTCGGTTCTAAACACTAGTCATCTCTCACTTGAGTTCAGTTGAGAGCTCTCTCTCTAATGGACTCGCAGTTCGACTACTTCCACCAGAATCAGGTCCACGAAGACCTCTTCGCGAACACAACGCTCAACGTCTCGGCCCATGAGTTGTCTCTTCTGATCCGACTGTTGAGAACGGGTCCCAAAGAGCAGAGGTTCGAGAGTCTGAAGGCTTTGCGGAAAGCGTTGAAGAAATCGGGAAATGTTTTGCCTCTCATTTGTCAGAAGCAGTGCTTCGAAACCCTCGAAGAGATCCTCTCAGAGAAGGAGGAGAAGCGGAAGAGACCGGAAGTCCTGTGCGAGTGTCTGTGGCTCTGCGTCGACGTCTGTCCGCAACTCAACCCATTGGACGCCAATTTGGCCGCAATTCTCACCCAAACTGTTCCGCTTTTGGGTCTGTTTTCACTCTTTTGATTCAAAAACCGGTTTCAAAGAGAGAGAAATAATTCCTTGAATTCACTCATTCGACACATTTAGGCCACGAGTCGCCGGACGTGAGACGCGCGTCCCTCCGACTGCTGCACGTGTACATGAGATACACAAACAATCTGCAGAAGTGTCTCAAAACGCTCATTCTCTTCGGTCTCGAGTCGCCCGACGCACACGTGCAGCAGGGAGTGGTCACTTCGCTCCCGCTGCTGGTCAGCGACGAGTTCCAGCGCGAGAACCTCTTCCTCCTCGTCGACTCTTTGGGCCGTCTGTTGGTCACTGCGGACACACAGCTCTTCTACCCGGTCTTCCTCGCCCTTCAGCGCCTGCACTCCATTGTCGGGAACGAGACGTTCGGCCACTACTTGGCGCAGATCAACGCCGAGGCGCGAGAGCTCTACCGAAGCGTTCTGTCGCGCAATCCGACCGCAGAGGAGGAGCCGAACGCCAGAGACGCAGGTCTGTAACCATATGTCTATATGTGTCTGTATTTCTCATAGATTTAGAACTGTTTCCAAACTTTTACTGATATTTAGAACTCTTGTCTGAACTCAAGTCTCAATCAGTTTATTAGGAATTAATTGTTTTTTTGTCAAAAAATATTTCTAAAATCAAATCTAATGTCAAATCAATTCATGTGTTGAATGAAAAAAGGGTCGAAAATGTGTCCAAAGATTCAGTTCTCATACGCTTTGCTCCCATTCTTCTCGTATATGTCTTAAAGAGACCTTTGGGGAGAGATTCTAAAGTATTTAAAGCCTCTATTAATTGCCTTTTAATTAATTAAAGGAAACATTAATTTCTTGAGAATCACTGAAAATGTTCTGAAAAGTGATTCAAAAGAGTTCTCATTTATCTTTCACTAAAGTAGGGATAGCTTTGAATATAGGATTTGAGAAAATAATTGATTCGTTTTGAGACAAATATATTGAAAACGTTTTGCAAACAATTGAATGTATTTTTAGTGCAATTAATGACTGCTTTCATGGCATCTCATTATTGCACGCGATTTGACTCATAATAGAAATGAATTGAATTACTAATGAAATGAAAGGAAAACTAATTTCAATTCAATTGTTTTCACACAAAGAACGAGAAGAGGAGGAGAACAGACCATCACTTCTTCTTCCTCAGCCAACCACAGCACAGACCATCACCTCTTCTCATGAGCACTACCAGCAGAGCAGTCCCTACAAGGCCGTCAGGGAAGACCAGCAGCAGAGGGAGGGCGAGGGCGGTGTGGACTACAGCCCCCGACATCTGGCCTTCGGTGTGTTCCCGAAGGCTCTGATCTACGAGTCGATGACCAGTTCGAGCGCAGAGCACAAGTTGGCTGCGATTCAGGCGGTGCTGGAGATCGCACGTGACGTGAGAGTCGAGAAATTGTCGCAACTCTTGCCCCAAATGAACGCATTCCTCCACGACTTCGTGTCTCTGGAACTGCTCGAACAGAACAACTTTAAGGTCACGCTCTCGGCTCTGGACATCATTGAGATTCTTGTGGAGCGACTCAAGACATCGATGACTGCTTTTATGCCCACAATTGTCCACATTTTGGCCAAACGTTTGGGTAATTATAGGAAAAGTTTTGTTCCAAAGAGTTCTAATGACGTCACTGTCGCGTCACAGGAGACCAGAGAACTGTGATCAGGGATTCGGTGATCAAAGTTCTGCACCAATTGATGTACACTTTCGAGCCGCAGGACATGTTGGACCAACTGCTCCAACAGAAGCCGTCGAAGAACCCGCGGGTCAGGGAGGAGGTGGTCAACCGGGTGACGGCCGCACTGCTGACCTTCCCGCGCACGCACTTCAACCTGGCCCGCCTGTGCTTCCAGATGGCGCCCATGTTGACGGACAACCGGCGAATGGTGCGCTTGGCCACCCTCGAGTGCTGCGCAGTGTTGGCGCAGGCGCTCGGGCCGCACCAGTTGGCGCCGCTGATGTCGGCCGCGGAGGCCATAGAGGGCTCGTGCGAGTGCGAGGGTTTGGTAAGTCTTCTTCTTCTTTCACTCTTCGGTTTATATCTCTTGAAATGAGTTTTGATTTAAGCCATTCTTGTATTTCTCATTCATTGAGCTCTTTCTTGAGAGACTGTTATTAAACTGTTTATAACTATTGAATGTTTATAACTATTTCTGTTATAACTGCAAGACTCGACTCGAGAGTGAATTCTAAGAAAGAAATGCCAAAAATGTTGAAATGTTTTGAACAAAATTTCGGTACAAATATCTAAAAAGTGAACGCAGAATCTAACAAGATGCAAAAGTGTTAGAATATAGGATTAGTTCTCCTGTTCTTCTCATAAACCCTTAGACTATAGGCTCCGAAATAGGTTTGAGTTGTTTTACATCAAAAAGTAACCAATAAATTGTGCACCAATAAACTTTATACCTGGAGAAATAAGCATGTTGTGATGAATAGAAGTTTCCAAGACTTGAAGTTTGTCTCAATTTTATTGATTTGTCTTAATTTAGTTTAAATTCTGTTTCGAAACTAATTTATAAATAGTTTAGACAAAGCAGTAATTACTGTGAAACAGATGCCTATAAATGACACCTCTTGCTCTCTGACTGCTCTCCACCAACTTCCCCATCATTGCAGCCTCTTTCCCAACGCTAGCGATCAGAGGATTATTACTATGATTAGAACCCAATTCCTACTTCGAGTACATTCTCTCCATTTCCATTTCCCATTTCCTCTCAATTCCTATTCTCACTCCTATTCCCGATTTTTTTGAGCAAATATTTGAAGCTCTCGCCTCCTTGGTTACCCCTCTGTGTCCAAAAGAGAGAGATTTCTTCGCATTTTCTTTCGAATCTCTTTCGAGTCTCTAATCAACTCTTAATCCAAATCTCCACTAAAGGTGTCCGCACTTCAGGCCCGACTCGCGCGCAGAGCTCTCCCGCGCTGTGCGGCCGACGGCACCATTCGCTATGTCCTGAATCCGCAACACTTCGCCGGTTGGTTCCGTACATCCAATACGGACGCAGACCTCGAGTGGGTCATGTTGGCCACGCCCTCCTCGCACGGCGGAACTCCGCCCAAGACTCTGCCGCTAATGGCCAACCGGAAGAACGGACAGAACGGCCAGTTGTCGGGCATTCCTTTGGGAAACATTCCGTACGACAGGAGGCGGAGCACTATTGTTATGGTTCCGCCCACTACTCTGCCCACTGCCAGTATGCGAATGGGCGGAGACAGTGGTGATGAGGGCGGGGACGAGCGGATTGGGCGGAGAAAGAGTATGGCGGAGACGAACATCGAGCACCTGTTGAATTCGGGGCAGACGGACGACGCCATGGCCACGAAGACCACAATCGGCACGAGTCCGGAGCGCCCCCTTCTGGACGAGTTCAGAGGCGAGTCCTTCAACTCGGACGACACGATTGGAGGAGGCGTTGGGGGCTTTGGCGGCGGCGAAGACGGGCGACGAGACTCGGAGGAGAGCAGAGCGAGCAGTGAGTGTCCGGTTGTGGCTATTTCTGGGGGTCAGGGGGTCTATAGGGGGGTTACTATGGTTTGGAGAACTTCCTCTAATCTTTTCCTTTCGAAGGTCTGGAGGTTTGGCGGCAGTACTTCTCGCGCTTCCGGAAACAGTTGGCCGAAGAGGCTCTTCCGCTGCAAACAAGCAATCAGTGCTTCTCTGAAGGCGAGTATTATTCCGATTATTATTGGAGTGCTATTCGAGTCACGTGTCGTCATATTATTGGCTTTTATTAGTGACTATCAGAGAGAATGTGTGAATGAATGGATGGAAGAAGAGGTGAATGAACTCCAGAACTGAATACTAATAACAATAATAATAACGAGAATTGCATTGATTTGTTGTTCAGTTCTGTTTCGAAACTGTTATAAAACAACTAAACCTTTAGTTTGGGTTTAAATAGACTTCTCTTCTATTGATTTGCCTTTCGTTCCGAAAATATTAATGGAATTCCAGTTTTGTTTGGAATTCGAGTCAAAACCGAGTGTTTGTTTGACTTTTATTTGCAATCATTTAATCATTGGATTCGTGTCTCCTATTCTGACCCCAAATATAGAGACTCTAGTTATACAGGAATTATAGGGACAGTGCTCTCAAAACAGTGATTAGTCTGTAATTAAAGGGCAGATATTGTCGGGAATTAGAGGATTGTATGTCTTCTTCCGCCTCTTCTCGTGTCTGGAAGTGTCTGTTTGTGAATGTCTTTCATCTGAGGAGCAGAAGGAGAAACAGAGGTTAGAGAAGAGAATGCCTTTTCGCCCCTCAAAAGCCACTTTCCCTCTGAAATAATGAGCGAAAAAAAGTAATTTCTTTTAATGGGTTTTGAGTTTTGATTAGTTTTGAAATGATTTTTGTGTCGATTTGTGAAAAAGAGATTAAAAGTTGAGATAAAAACAGAACTTTTATTATTCTGAAAGTGTATTCACTACTCGTTCTCCACTATTGTGTGAAACAGAGTGTGAACTGTAGTCATGGCAACAGAAAAGGTTTAGAACTCTTTTAACACAACTTTTATCTATTAATCACTTTTAGAACTCGAGAACCAAAACCACCAAAGAGTTCACAGAAGACAGAGTGAGTTCCGACTTCCGGTCGCATATCACCCGCCCTTTGTCAGCGCACAGGACATCACTGCCGACGAGCTGATGCGGGCCAGGGATTCGCCCGTCCAGTCCTCCTCCGCGCCCTCCACCGCCTCTGCAGATGGAGGGATGGCCAGGGATGGAGTGGTGGTGCACTTCGAGTTCCCGCCGGCAGAGGGCGCGCTGTCTCTGCCGCTGCCGGCGATGTCGCAGTCGATGGAACAGGTATTCTGTGTTTGGAATAGTTTTGAAACACTTTTTGTTTGAAAATCTCTAAAAAATTGTTTCAATTGTTTGAAAAAAGTTTTGAAACCATTTTTTCAATAAAAAGACTTTGGTTTTAGAGAAGGGGAGGGAAGGAAAGGAACAGATTATAACTGATGTCTTCTAATAATAATAATTGTTTTTTAGACTCTTTTTAGGGAAACATTTGAACAGCAATTGGAAAGATCTCTATCTCTGCCATCAATTACGGGTCAGAATCCAGAGCAGGGGGAGGGGCAGAGAAGGCCGGAAGCGATGGCGCAGCAGCAGAACGAACAGGAGCAGCAGCAGGGCGAGGAGATGGAGTTGGTGGACGTGGAGCAGAGCAATGCGGTCAATGACCCGAATGTAGCGCAAGAGTGAGTTTAGTCTCTCTTTTGACCCCTTTTTGTCCGAAAGTCACGTCTTCTCTGAATTCATTCAATCATTCATTTCAGTCGTGATTCGCGTGCTTTGACTCAAATGTCGGACAAGAGAGAGTCACTTCCACTTCCGGAGTCCACAGTCGAGGGTCACGTGGGCTCTGAAGCACAACCGACTGTGACGTCAGAGGAGATGAGAGGAGAGGAGATGAATGAGCCGGAGGTGAATGAACCCAAACAACAGGAGAAGAGGGAGAGCAGTGAGCAGAGGGTGTCACGTGAGCCCCCGCCACAGCTGATGGTGCAGGAGGCGACACCCCTTCACCAGATACGCACTCCTTTGGAACAGTTGGACAGAAGACAGTCCATTGTAAGTGTGATTGCAGGGAATCAAATGGGGATAGGGTGGGGGAGGGGAGGAGGGGTCCAATGGTTCTGAAGACTACCATTCAATGAATTTTTCAAGTGCAGGGGTTGTCTTCTCATCTCATTAGGGAATTGGGATTTTTGGAAATTATGAGAAATTCCCTAAAAATGTGATTAAAGAAAGTTGTGTTCAGTTCTTCTGAAAAGTTCTGAAAAACAGAAATCAATTGCAAACACAGAACAGGTCCGAGAAATCCCCTTCTAATGGTTTCCTTCCGTTTCCTTTCAGTCGTTGGAGAGATTGGACGTCTCGACACAAAAGGACGAAACCCTCTCCTCCGACAACAGCGCCTCTGACGGCAACCAAACAGAAGCACAACAAACGCCCACCAGGAGGGGTCACACCAATCACAAACACCTCTCGCCCCACAAGACTCCGCCCAAGGTGTCGAACCCCCCCTCGAGACGCAAACGCGCGCAACCACTGGGCCGACAGTCGCGCAGCCAATCGCCGCAGAACCGCACGCGCCGTCTCTCGCGACTGCCGCAGCAGATCTACATCAAGACGACTCCGGCCATCGCGGCCAACGCCAACATCAGGTCTGGTTTAAGTTAATTATCGGAACGAAAGAGAAAAACCAAAGAAAGAGAAAAAGAGATATTATTTTCAGAACAGAAGAGAAGAAAAGAAAATCAGATTTTCTTAAAAACATTTTTTCCAAAAAATTAGTTTTCGATTCAAAAGTTTTTTTCCTATAATTTATTGAAGTTTTGTCGCAATTATTCCGAATTAGAGACAAATGAATTTCGCTCCCATTCCCCCCTGTCTCCCCCTCTCCCATCCCTTCCCTATAAGTGATTGACAATTCATTTCTCAGTTCTTTGTTTTGATTAATCCCTGAAAACACTTGAGACACGTATCACGTGCTCATCTCATTCATTCCTCTGCTGTTCTTCAGACACATTCTGGCAAATGTGGCCAAAACGGAGGGCCCCTTCGAGTCGCCGCAGGAGGCCGTCAGGGCCGCTCTCATGGCACTGCAGGACGACGCCTGGTATTTATACGAGAGCGCATGCGCAGATACTGGGGGAAAACCGGTTGCCCATGCACAATTACTGAATGTGTCTGCAAAAACCGGTTTTCTTCTATTTGCAAAGTGTTCTATCATTTTATTGTCATTATTACTAATCGCCCCCCTATTCCCCTGCTACAGGACCACGAAGGTGGAGGGGATGTTGGCGGTGACCCGTTTGGCCACTTTCCACGCGCACACTCTCCTGAAGGACACGCAGCACCAGATCTGCACCTGTTTGGTCCAGGAGGTCAAGAACCTGCGCTCGACTGTCGCGCGCTCTGCGATCTTCACTTTGGGCGAACTGTTCGCGCGCCTGAAGACCCAAATCGAGCCCGAAATGGACGCAATGGTCGGCGCACTTCTGCAGAAATCGGGAGAAAATATTTCGTTCATTCGCGAAGACATCGATCGCGCGCTCACTCTCTGTGTCGCAGAAATGCCTCAAACGAGAACAGCGCTCGCGCTCATCAACAACGGGGCCAAGTATTGACACTTTAGTACTGTTTTGGGTATAAAAGTATATAAAAGTCAACACTAATTAGTGATTAGGACTCTAGGGATGGGATGGACAGGGGGTGTGGAGGAGGATCATATTTTGAGAAGTTATGGGCACAAGTTATTGAGCAATGATAAAGGTTGACATTTAACGAAGAGAAACACATATACCCTCCCCCCCTATTGTCCATCCCTATTGAACTCTATTACTCTATAAAAACCGGTTTCTCTTCTCTTTCGGGAAAAAGACTTTTGTATTAGAATTGAAAACAAATTCTGAAAACTTTTAATTTTAAGAACTTTTTAGAACTTCTGTTAAGAATAGGAATAGAGGTTTAGAACACTATCTGAAGAATCTCTAAAACCGGTTTCTTCTTCAGTCATCGGAACAGTTTTGTGCGCAAGACTTGTGCGCAATACCTGTCGCTTCTGGTGGAGAGAATGGGCGCAATCAAGTGTCTTCTCGGGCCCCGGGATATCGGCGAACACCTCCTGCCGGCGGCCGCGCGCTTCGTTCAGGACGGGTCGCCGCACACGCGCTACTTCGGGCGCCGGATCTTTGCGGTTCTGCTGCCGCACTCGGCCTTCGAGAAACTGCTGCGCAAACACGTGACTCCGGGAACGTATCGTAATATCGTTGGGATTCTCGAGTCCATTAAGCGAAGAGTGAGTCAAATGAAGGGATTGTATAGTAATTACAGTTCTATTCCTTATCCGGTGTTTAGGGAATCGGCGATCGGCCGCAGGATCTCATGTCTCCGCAGAAGTCGTCGCCAAATGTGTTGGAAATCGAGAAATAGTTTCCCAAATGTTTTCACTCCTCTTCTCCTCTGAATTGTTTTGAATCAAAGTTTGCTTTCAATAGAATTTCAATAAAAATAATAAAAAGTTTTGAAACAATTCTAAACAGAATTTATTGAAAAGTTTTTACAACTTTTTGATTCTTCTCTTTGTTTACAGGAATTGAACGAAAAGTTTTGAAAAAAAGTTTAAAACATTTGATAAACAAATAAAAGACTAAAAATGAAAATAGGGTTCAGTTCTGTTGAGACAGGAGTTCCTGAAACCTCTGCTTATGTTTAGACAACATCTCAATGACTGCAAACAACTTCTTAAGCGTTGGCTATAATTACGGGAAAACAAAACTTTTCAGAACTTTTTGGGAAAGAATTAAAACAACTATTGTTTACGTTATTGATTGCCATTTCCTGTATTTCCTGTTTATGCAAATCACAAATCGAGTGAATTAACGCCAATTCGCGCGACGGCTCCTCATTGTTGACCAGAATGTTGGGCGAGAGGGAGGAGGCGGGGGGCGGGGGTCTGACGACGGGGGAGGAGTGGTGGGAGAGATCGTCCAAATATTTAATCATTTTTGACTTATTCTTCAGTATAAAGGGGTTCACGATCTCCATCCACGGCTCCTAAGGATCAGAGGGTTTGAGACAATCAATGTTTGGAACAGTTTTCAGAACTCAAGAGAAGAAAAGTTCTTAAGAATAGAAAAAGTGTTTTGAGACCCGTTTGGCTGAGGGCGGAGGCGGAGGTTCGAAGCGGTCATTAGATATGAAAATCGACTGAAAGTTAGTTTGTTTTCAGACAAAAGAAAGTTTTGTGAGTTTTGAGGGAAAGTATAATAATTTCTAAAACTTATGAATACTTTGTTTCCGAATTCAATCAAATTCGAGAGGTTTTGAACCGATTTTGCGATTAATATCAGAGTTCGCGACGCAGTCTCAGACGGAATCTCTAAATCGGATTAAAGGATAATCCCGGCGTTAATCTCTCTCTCACTGAAGGATTACTGCGATTACAAACCGTTGATTAATCCGAAAACCCGGGGATTAAGAATCGCCGGACAAATGAGGCGCAGAAACACAAAACTGCGGATTAGGAGAGAGAAAGAGGATTAGCGGAGACGGAAGCGGAAGTGGCGGACATATACCCGGAGACGACACGCGTGCGCACGAGATAGTCATTGGGCCACTTCTGGTGGACACACGTCTGCAGATGTCGGCAAATGAGACGCAACTCTTGCGGACATTCGTTCACAGAATTGAAGATCAATTCAATAGTTTTGTCCAAAATCTCCAAAAGGTGTTCCGCGTTCTCACACGCGGACTGAGGACTGTCCAGACGGCAGGGGTTCAGTTCACACGACAGCTAATGAACGACTGTTTTATTAGTGCTTTCTTTTGTGTTTCAATTCTTTTGCGAAATGTTTTCCCATTTTTATAGACTTTTGTCTGAATTTCAATTCAAAACACTTTTTAATCAAAACTTTTTTACTCGACTTTAGCGCCGATTCCGAGACTAGCGGTGAGAATAGGAATCAATAAATAAGTTGTAATTTTGAGTCAATTTATTAATTCAATGACAATGACTGACATCTGTTGACAGGAATTATAGTTTTTAGTCCAAGTGTTCAGCACTTCATGTCATTTGGCGTTACTATCGATCGATAAAATTAGTTCTGGTTTTTAACACCAGATGTCAG